>JAODJX010000015.1:462957-488601 GCA_026776945.1 Isichthys henryi
CCCGTATTCCTGCCTGCTGCCTGTTCCTTACCCTCCAACCCGCACGATCGCCGCTCGCTCTACCCGTGATCGTGACACCTTGCCTCCTCAGCCATACATTTAGAAAGTATAATGGACAGCTTGAACTGCATTAACCCTTACACTCACAAAGATAAACCCTATCCTGGCCCTATTCACAGCAACTAGCTGGAAGCTAGCCCACCACAACCTGCCGTAACACGGCATGATGGACCAGTGCAGTGTGTGTACCTTTACGAAGAAGGTTCCCGTATCACGTGCCAGGTGCCTCGTGGCATGATACCAACTGAAATCTGAAAGACCAGCTGATTCAGAAGATAAGATGACCGCGAGAACATGACCCAAACACCGCAGAGGCCAGCTCGCTGGCGCCCTGCCATCACAGAGGGGATTCAGTAGCACCTGCCCCCATCGCTTTCCAAGCCCAGCTCAGCTATTCTGTGACACCTGTGGTCACGTTTACATTTCTTTCACCACCCCAAACAAAGGAATCATTTATCAGTGTTACAACTTGACCCTACACATAAAGCTCAAATTGCATAAAATATGGTTACACATTACCATATTTAACTTGCATTAACAGAAACCAGGCTTAGTTGCTTTCACACTGAAGATAAATGTCAAGTGAAATAAATCATGGTTTCTCAAATTACAAAGTAAGCCAACCACAAAGGCCAATATCTTATCCCACTAGGCATATTTCAAAAATAAAGGCACTGCTTAATTTGCACGCGAGATATATGGCAGTTATTATAAACAACAATACATTCTGGAAATACTGCGTTGTTACAAATGACGACTGCGCGTACATGGCCAAGGTGATTAGCACTGCAATGGAAACATGACTGTTCATACCAGGGGAGACACATAAGGAACAACAAACGCAGAATCGTGTTCAGCTGTTTTGTTTCAATTAAATTTAACCCATTGACACGTTTAATCTGCAAGCATATCTGAATTTGCTGAACACCAAACAACGCTTGTGTTTTGATGTCTGCCTAGTAGTGAGAAACCACAACAGTGGAACTCGCAAAATAAACTTTTAAATACCCAAACATTCATTCTTTGGGAATGAGAAGAATAATTAAATAAGCAGCACCTGGTATTAACAAAGGCAATTTATCTGGACATAAGCAGCAAATACAGGGCAATATGGCAGCTAAGTGGAGAAAGGAGTACCGTGATGATATGGAACTAGGGTAGTGGAAACGATACTATTTTTAGGACATTTTTTTGTTAGTGGGGATATTGTGGGGGGTACAGGCAGTTGGTATGGCCCACTTATATTGTGGGGGGTACAGGCAGTTGGTATGGCCCACTATGGCAGAAGACAAACCTTCATTAACCGGAGGGCCTGTCTTTTGAACACATACCTAAGAATTGTGCAAACAAAACTGGCCTCTGGGCATACTTCCCTTAGCCATTCCAAAAACTGCAGTGCACCTTTAAACTGTAATTTCAGGGCCTGTCAACACTAACACATTATGAACTGCCTGTTAAGGTTACCCTGAAGAAGGTAACAGATGATACATATACAAACAGCAGAATACCTGATGTTGTTGCAAATCACACGACAAAATTCTACATGTTCCCCCAAGAAGGTGAAACATGAAGAGCGAGATCCAGTATCACCGGATATTCTGTCTCTACAACTACGGCAAGACACACTCAACGAGTAAACCTGAACCAGACAGCCAGCAACATTTACCAAAGACAAGGCAGCTTCAAATTCTCACACCGATCCCACACAACACTCATGCTAGCAAGTCACTAAATGCACTGGGTGACTGGCATGTTGCAGGGGCTACAGGGTAGCAAAACTAAAGTCCTACATAAACAGCATGTCATATATTATGTTCACACAGGCAATGCACCCCAATATGAACAAGCAGCCCAAACCACCACCAACCTATGAGTTTAATACTGTGAAATGGCCACATGGTGTTAGCTTGGGGGCCCCCCCCCCCCCCGAAAAATGCATGAGAATCAATCATATGTATACATAACCAGAAGACTTCTATTGAAAAGAGTTGCATCTTTTTGTTTTGTCATGGTAACATGGCCGTAGCAAATCATCTGACAAAATCCCTCCCGTCCAACTACGATGCACCTGGATGACATTCCAGGGAAATGCCAACCTGCAAAATTTGAACCTGCCCTTACATGGGACACTGTCTTAAACAGAGACGACACTTCACCAGGGACTACCCATTCAATTAACCCCCATGGCCATCTTTGGGGAGCCGACAACTTACACTTGTAGGATTCGGTCGGAGTGAGTCCCTTTGGCGGTCCAGTAGCGCTACTTATAAATCACATTCCAACTAAGTTATTCGACAAGGAAATGTAACACACGCAGGACTCCAACATACTGTTATACTATGTTATAGCGTTATACAATCATCAAGAACTTGGACGAAAATCACAATCGCCCAGCTAGATCACATTGCGTCCTCAAGAAGATACATTGCGGGAGGGGGGGGGGTCATACAAAGCTTAAAGGGAATCCAAATAACAACAATAAAAAACAAACACATCAAGGTTTAGTGTAGTCCTTCTTGCATTTGGACGGACTCCGGACGCTTATTCGTGTTGGTGCAAAGCAGCAACGAGTGGAAGCGTCAGGCGGCCATCATCCTCAGGGAAATAATAATAAAAACGAGAAAAACCACTGTACATACCGCCACGCGTTAACAATTTTAAACTGGTGGTCACGCCAAAATAATGACTGCAAGAAATAAACGCGACGACACTGTAGGCACCACATTCACCAGTGAGGCGAGGTCGCAATGTGGCAAGTTAGCTTACCGGCTAAAGAACTGGGCCTGCTCTCCATGCAAAGCGACACAGCGTTTACGCAACGATTCACTAACTTCCGTCAAAACACACTTTGTGCGCACACCGGTCATTGACATTTACCTTGTGAATTCGTTTAAGCGCCATTCTCTTTTTTCCGACGAGGATGAGCGATAAAAGCTACCGTTAGCTAGATAGCTAGCTGACGCAGCTAGCTAATCTGTTCCGAGTTGAAATTTCCAGCCGAATAAAAAAAATAGACCCCGCTTTGCAGTGACGTCACCCGATCCACAGCGTCCAAAATGAAGCCACCGTTCCGTAATTTTACTTGCTTCTCAACTTTGTCCAATTATGCGTTCACTCTTCCTGTGCCAGCAAAACACCTAAATGTATCTGCTGCCACTCTCCACTTCCCCGTTCCTGTTTCCCCTTCGCTTGCCTACTCCGCATTTAATTCACAAGATGTCCGCTTTTGCCGGAACTATACAAGCCGGCTTGACCTCATATCGCTCCGCATTTAACACGGCATGAGACACAGACATGAAGTGATTTGTCAAACTATGTATTTATGGAGCCTGTTCCATTAGTAACAGAAGTGGCCGCTTTAATATCTGCATGTATTTTATAGTGTTTATTATTATTTTTATTAACGTTTTGGGCTGGGTGACTTTATCAGCGAGTTGCTGTTTCATTTATAAATAATATAAATAATCTGTGAAAGTCGGGTGTTGGGATCCTCTGCAATATCTTGGAATTGTCCAGCTGTGAACTCCAAGCACTTTACCTCAACTGCAACAAAATTGGGGACGATGCAGTAATGCTCCTCTGTGCGAGTCTGTTAAGACCATGCTGTAGACTTCAAACTCTGGGGTGAGCAGCAAGTTAATTCTTACATTTCTACATAAGGGATTTCAGGTTGGCACACTTCTGCAGGCGATCCAAGAACCCATTACCTCTTGCATAAAGATCCCTGAGGTGCAGTCTGCTTCAGTAAAATGCATAGAATTTCTACCCGTACTCCAGGTGCCAGTCATCGTAAAATGCATGTAATGTGCTTTTGGTTCTGGAATTTTGCAAAATTGGCAGGTTGAGGGACTGCAGTCTCACTGGATTATTCTGCGAACAACTGGCTACAGCCATCCACTCAGTTTCTTCACAGCTGCGGTCACTGGAGCTGAGGGACACTACAGACACTGGGGTAAGACACTCTCACTTCTTTTGCTTTTTTTATCATATTTAAATGAACTGTTTGATCTTTTTAGGAGAACAACCAAGTTAGCATTTTGAAAGCAGCAATCCTGCTGCTTGGATATTGATTGAATCAGTGGTGTTGTAAGGATCTTCTATACAGGTGATGATTGTCTTATTATCTGCAGCCTGTTGCATCACAGAGGCCGGTTTTCTCTCCCTGGCTTCCACAATCCAATCGAACTCCTCCCATCTAAATTATGATGACAAAATGAACCATTTGCTATATTTTCTGACCCCACTAGATGGTGCTCTCGTTCAAAAAGAGCTCAAAGCAAGCCCCAAACAAACCAATAGCGCCATGTAGTGGGGTCAGACATACAAGAAATAATTCACAAGGCTTCATTAAGACATCACTAGTCTGCATTACTACCAACGTTACACTGATTAACCCGTCTATCTCTCACTCCCTTCATCCTTCACAAGACCCTGGGATGCTGAAGATCTGCTTTACAATACTGACTGGCAACTGCAGATTCGTTCACTTTTAATGTGAAGTGCTTCAGCACAACTGAGGTTTTTGCTCTTTATTTGCACCTTTAGCCGCTATGCTCCAATATCCTTCCACCATACTGTCAAGTAACCAATAAGGCAAATTTTAATTGGTCCTTTTAAAAATACTTGTGTAATTGAACCTCCACAGGAAGCAACCTAAAGGCTACCTAGACCACATCCTTAGTCAAGTCAAGTCAAGTCAAGTAGGTTTCATTGTAATTTTAACCATCCATCCATCCATTTTCCAAACCGCATATCCTACTGGGTCGCGGGGGGTCCAGAGCCTATCCCGGAGGCAATGGGTACGAGGCAGGGAACAACCAAGGATAGGGGGCCAGCCCATCGCAGGGCACACTCACACACCATCCACTCACACATGCACATTTAGCAAGTTCAATTAGCCTCAGCATGTTTTTGGACTGTGGGGGGAAACCGGAGTACCCGGAGGAAACCCCACGACGACATGGGGAGAACATGCAAATTCCGCAAACATGTGACCTAGGCGGAGACTCGAACCCAGGTCCCAGAGGTGTGAGGCAACAGTGCTAACCACTGCACCACCATGCCGCCTCAGGCTTCATCTGTGTGATACGTGTAAATATAGTCTCCTTTTATCTTTAGATGCCTGTAGTCTCTCACTAGACTCTTGCACAGCCAAGGGGAGACTGTCTATTTCCGAAGGAACCCAGAAGGTGACTCTTGAAACGGAAGACTTAACAAATCCCAAAACGCAGGAGAGACCTGATGATATTCACCACGCGGTTTGCAATGAGAGCTTCACTAGGGGGCGCTGTTATTGGGAGGTTGAGTGGGAGGGATCTGTTGGAGTCGGACTGGCTTACAGAGAATTGTGCGGACACCACCAATATTCTTTTAGAGAGTGACAAATGTTGGTTTCTGATATGCAGTGACATTAAGGATGATGACAATGGAAGTAAAGATATCTCCTCAGAAGTCGATGCCGAAAAGTCAGACGACGATGTCTGTGGTTTTGTTAACAGTGACGATGAAGATTATGATGAAGATGAATATTTCGACAGTGGTGAGGATTTGCATGCTATTGGCAAACTGGTTACCTTGCACTACACAAAATGAAGGTATAACTAACTTACTTGCTTATGCCTCCCCGACCTGCAGAACAGGACCATATCTGGACTGTCCCATTGGGACCCTGTCCTTTTACAGAGTCCTCCCACATGAAGTCAGTTAACTGCACACGTTCACTGCCGTGTTCACTGAAGAGGTGCGTCCAGTTTTCCTCTTATCCGGAGGCCTCTCAGTGTCACTGTACCAGCAACAGCAGTATTATATGTCACAAATGTAATCTCCTGAAGAATTGTGGACGTTCCATTATTTTAATGTCTGCTTCTAGTATAATATGTGTTCTGATACATTTTTTTTAAAACAAAGCTGTTCTTTTTAAAATGGGGCTTTTATTTTTATGTTGGGGTAATACTGCATTAACACTGTATGCATAAATATATATATATATATATATATATATCTGTTCTGTTATGTTTATTTGTATAAGAAATCCACAAACAACAATAAAGTAATATCTTACAAAAAGTACAAGAGCTTAATATGAAATAATCAGTATTGACAAAATGTAAACAATACAATCAACATTTTCTTTTGGTTGCTTAATAAACATTGCTGTCAGTCAAATTAAGAATTTCGGAAATTATTATTACACAGCCAAAAACTAACTGGTTAAAAAGGTGATGAGACTGATGTCCTTCTTGGATTGAAACCAATACGAAGACGACATGTTATTTCCTTTTATTTCCTTTTAACTATTTTGTCATGTGAGGTGCCAGAGTTTCATGTTATTCCAAGTACTGTATTTCTGATATTCCACTATTTGACAGTGTGGTTAAACTGAACAATAAATTCTAAAACCCATGCTTAGTTCAAACCTTCTGTGCCGTCACCTATGGAAGGATATGGAGAAGGACCGCTTCAACTGCTTCAACCTGTAGGTTCAGAGAAAATGAGTATTTTAGAGCCTGCAGTGCCATCTGGTGGAAATTTATAGACAATTCATCTACATAACAATACCCATCGTGTAATAAGGGTAAACCTAGATCCTGCCGCTACCACCGCGGGGCAGGGGGCACCATAGACAAGATTCCAGAGTATTGCAGTGACTACAATGAATCTGCCATCTGATGACATAATCCGCATAACTTTTAGTATCAATCTCATAGACAGCAGTGGCGATGCACAGCACTGTGGTGGGATTCGGACCCACAACCCTTGGTGTTTTGAATGCTATGAGCAGAGACTCACCATGCAATCGTTTTAGTTTTAGGGAAAATGAGGCATTGAAACTCACAGTGGATAGGATTATGTGTGCTATTGATCACTGCCCATGATTCACTTCAATAACTTACGCAGGGTTTAACCTGCCACTGAATAAAAGCAAGCGGTAATTCCACCGATTTTTTACGTGTGCATCTCTTCAATAGCAGCAGCTAAAACCAATCAAGTAAAATAACCTTTCAAGTAGCTTCCGCGAGTCTGTACAGAGAACACGAACAGGGGCTTCATGGCCATGAAATATTTCCATATATAATTTTGATTATGTAGTCTATTCGAAATAAATTTCACCCCAAGACAGTATCACAAAATCCCATTGCAGTATTATCAGCCTTAAAGACTGAATTCTGCCATATCACCATTGATGAACATGAATGGTACGCAACTGCGAATGTGTACTTATTTTATGAAGAAATTACCGTGCGTATCGCTTTATACGTTTCAAGTGCGTCCCTCCGCGCCAGTTATGTGCAGCCTTGCCCGTCACTGTTCAGTGAATGGACTGATATTTGAGCGATTTGGTAAACCAGTACAGGCCATATAACCTTAAAAGCCTTTCCAGAGGCTTTGGTGATGTAGTCAGTATTGCTGCTTGAGAACTAGGGCTTAAGTCTCACCGCATTTGCTTCCAAGTGGAAATGCTGACTTTTGTCTCAGAAGTGGAATAAGACCCGACATTTGGCAATCCGTCAAGTAGGAAGCAAAATCAGACTCTGCAGAAAGGGGGCAGTATAGTCTGCGCAGAAGAGCGTGACGGGCTGACCGCCGTATAGACGTGACAGCGTTGAAATCTACAGTTTCCAATGTGATTCATTATTAAGCCACAAGAGTAAAATTATGCAACATTCCGCAAAACCAACCGTCAATGGTTCGTGTTTCCTTAATCTATTCTGTGATTTTCATTGATTTTTAATTGTGTGGCAGTTTTTAGACGATTAAAACATACAGAATCAAGTTTTAAGGTTTTACTTTTCATACACCTTATATTTCTGCACACGTGCGCAGGTACAGACACGTGCTTGAAACGCTGGACGTCACTATTCTATTCTACTAAATCCAGGCGAAAATCTCGGTCGGTATCGCCGCCCGTTTCTCCGCTTTTTATTTTTTTAAACGCATTTCACATGTCTAACCTTACCTCCGTGAGCTTTAATATTCCATTCCATTTCCAAATTTATTTCCTCACACATCAATAACAAATAAAATCAAAAATGGACCTAGAAGACGGATATTTCACTGGTCTAAAGATTATCGTTGGCGTTGTTGCCCCTGGGCCTGTGTTATATAAAAGGTTTCAAAATAAGTTTTACATTGTGGTTTGTAAAAAGAAAAAAAAACATTGTTATTTAAGAATATGCCTATCACTTACGTTTTTTTAACAATATTTCTCTTTCACATTTTACATCTGAAGTACGGCACCTATAAATATGGTTCATTGACTGATTCAATATGTTCTTGTATTATGACAGTATTGCGATTCATGTTTGGCTCACGCGACTACAATCTCTCGGAAAGATGTAGCTGTACTTCAACACTATATACAGAAGAGGGAGACAAAGACAAGAGAAATAATCGCACATATCTCCGCACCTCTTATTACGGTTTCGTACTTCACTTTTAATATCTACAATGTCTACTGCATTGCATTTCGGAGTGCATGCTTTTGTTGTTCCCTACCGATTGTTAAATTAAGCCTTGGCACTGTGACTTTCTTGTACTCGTCTTATCAAAAATAAATATAATATTGCCCACTTGACAGTGATAGCCCAATGCAACAATGTAGCTCGTGGAAACAAAAGATTGATTATGTAGTTTAAAGGAATTCTGAGTAGTAAAGATATTTGGTGCAGCCTGGGACTGTAGCTGGCCTCTTTGCAGTCAATCTTTCTGATAGCACGTAACTTCAGAGACAACCAGTTTCGGTGTCATTAGCTTTGCAAATCCTGTGGCGTCGTTTTTTGGGATCCCAGTTCTTGCCTCCCCGCCAGAATTCCCTCGCGCAGTTTTGATACCAGAATGCGGGGGAATTGCAGAGTGTCTCTTAGTGGGTGGGTGTGGGCCCGCTGAGACCGCCTGGAAATCTACAGGGTAGGATAAGCGGCTTTGATGGGTACGGGACCTGGCCTGCCTCCTCGGTTATGCCAGGAGCTTTTGCCAGGAGATTCCGGTTGCAGTAGGCGGATTACAAGCAGCGCTGGGGTATATCGGGAATTAGGATTGCTGTATAATTGAAAGTGATACACCACTAGGTGTGTGTGTAGCTGCCCCCATATGATTGTCTGTCCCCTCAGCACGAGCGCAGCGCATGCCATAACATCCATAGGTCTTAGTTTCTGCTGCGCGCTGTCGATTTAGTCAATTATTTGTGCTTTAGGGCATGTTTGTAAGTCTGTCCGTCACCCTTTCGGGACGACCAGACTCTCACTGCTGACAACGTTGGTATTTACCTGCGAAACGCGCGTTAATGCATGTTAGAATCGTGATTCTGGGTTTTAAATACAGAAACACTCCAGAAGATTATTGAGGAATCCACACACAGAAAACAAACAAAAAAAAAAAGAGACAAACAAACATGAGAAAACATCGTTTTTGTTGAATTTCCTCACTAAGTTTGAAGTTTTTTACAGCAGCGTGTAGCCTAATAAATTTAACACGGATATTTTTTTTTCATTAAAAATTTAAGCATACTTTAATATCATGATAACAATCTCATTAATAACAAGTATAATAACAATTATTGGTATTCTTATCATTAGTATTATTTTTATATTCATACGCCCGTCAAACCTATAATTGGCTTTACGGAATCTAATTTTACAGAAATACGCAACAATAGCTGGGAGTTAGAGACGCGCTATGAGTTATAATGCTCTTTATAGTTTTCATATTTTTATATTGATATTTCAGTATTGATGTTTGCTATTACATCTACCGAGTGTACATATACGATAATAATTATTTTATGAAATACCTTGGTCTAAATGCAGTGTGTGATTTCATAGCTTTTGTACGCGAAACGTCTTCTTGCATTTGTTAATATAAAACTGACATTCCAAAAAAAAAAAAAAAAATTAGTGGTGTCCAACAATTAAAAACACGTAGATAAAAAAAAACACCGAGAATATATAGATTTACATATTTTATTTGCGAATTTCACATTTACACGTAGGGCAAATAATTTGCATCTGTCAGAAAATGATCCATTATAAGGAACTACTACAATATTTTATGCGTTCGGCAACAGCTGAAGGAAACTATACATTAGGCTCCGTATAAAAACAACAAGTTACACAACGTTCTAGTCGAAATAGTCGTACTTCTTAAATTTTTCATTTGTGAATTTTTTAACAACACCCTTCCGATTTCACGCAACACTTAACAAAATCGGTAAATGAAACTTTGCCTTTGCGTTAATTACAACCTGAGTCTGTTTAAACCCAATTTGATACTGGCTAATTTAAGAAAGGGAATTGCGCTTAAATCCATTTCTTTCAGGCGTTTTCCACGATATTCCTGTGGGACCACTTTTGAGCTGCAAAGTCGGTAAGACTACAGCTTTATAAATATTTAATCTGGGTTTCATTTCAGTTTTTCTAATTAAGGATAAAATATTGCCCTTGATGAGATACTACTTCGTATCGAGTCAGTTTCATATTTGTTTTCTGGTAAGTCAGAATAACTGGAAGTGTATAATTTTAAATATCCTAAATGTGCCTCATAATGGGAAAATACGTATCTGCGTTATCTAATAATAATAATAATAATAATAATAATAATGTAACCGTGCTAAGCAATTAAATAAACATGATATGTATAATAATACAGTGTTTTATTTATTATTAAAAGTAAAGAACAAGAAATACAATAAAAAATGTAGCGATTTGAGTTGTCAGTTGCAATAGGCTATAATGGGCTCTTTCAGGTAAATGTCTAAATAGGTAATTGCTCTTATTGATTGTCACTTTATACCTGACCTCTGAAATCTTCGTGTTTTGTACAGCGGCCGGTGATTTCATTATATTGACGGCAAAACACAGCGCATGGTAACGCTAAAATCAACTAGCTGTTTTGTACATAGACATCAGCCAGTTAGATGTCATTAAATATATTTGTAGTGGTAAATTCTATCCGCATTTATGTCCAAACAATTTCAAGTATCACTGTACAGGCGGCATTGATATACTCCAGACCCCAGCGCTGAACATGTCAGCAGAGAGTTACTCTATTAAAATTCACGATGGCAACAGAAAACGGGACCGTATTCTGTCCCGTCAGACATCCCGTGTGACACATGATAATGGCACTAAAATACTTTGCTTTTTTTTTTACCGGTTTGCAAAATAATGGATTTGCAATAGTCCAAACAGCAACTGCATGACGCAAAGCAACAGCAGGAACGTTTTGTAAAGCGGCATCACCCCGACCATAATTTTCACAATCAACGTATAATAGTCCACATTTGTCACTCATAAGCAATGCCGATTGTTTATTTAACACAAACATCTTTCTCCCCAGTATACTGTTAATTTGTGCAATCGCTTGCCTGCCACAACACGCACTATATTCTCGTTTCCTGATTAATAATCGGTTAGAACGTTTGTGAATAAAATTATTTCTGTAGCCTAGAGTTTTATGCAATTCTTGGTATATAATATTTAGACTGGTCTTCTTTACTGTGGCATTGAACACTGGAATCGCGCTCCTGTACAAACGTGCGCTTTCGCAGAGCCATTTACAGTTTTCCTGCTGCACAGATCTGAAATTTTTTGCGGCGAATTTAAAAAATGACGCAAGCAGTGACTCTGTCCAATGGGTAACGAGAGGCGTGGACCATATTGAAATATTTTTGCCTTTTAAGGATTTTTCTCCGCCTTTGCCAAGTCCATGCTTGTCCCCCCCGAGAGCCAAGAGCCTCCGAACCCGAGAGAAGGTGCGCTCCGCTGGGACAGAGGAGACATAAAGAGACGGGGAGGGAGGGAATGAGATTTCTTGCTACCCAATCCCCCTTTTCCCCAGGGACACCAAGCCTTCCCTGGTCCATCCCTGCCTCTTGTTTGGTAATCATTTCATTTTACTCCTTTTTGAAGCAGTCGCCTGTTTTATCCCAGTTTTCATTTCACAATCCCGTGCGCGTATGTTCGCCTTCTTCTTCTGAGCAAGTTCGCCTTCTCTCCTCTTTTTCCCTTCACCGAAAAGGTCTTCAAGATCCCGGCTGATGAACGTCCGTTGAGATGCTTTACGGTTCTAACACTTGCCTTTTCTCCCCCCTCATTTAACTTGAGAACGGTTAATCTTGAGTGCACTGAACTTGGTTTGGGATCTAAAATAAAGACGAAAACCCAGAGGGATACAGAGCTCGTCTTTGGATAAGGACCTCGCTTGCTTTCCCTTGTTGCACTTCGGGGAAGATTTTTTACCCCCTTTCAGCTGGTTTTGTTAATCCAGGTGGCCTTGTTTTGAGATTGAAGGAGGATTATTTAGTTTGAATTGGTGTTAAGGAAGAGATCCCCGAAGGCTCTTTTCATGTTCTCCATCCAGGACAGCCTCCCGCGGGGAGCCTTGACCATGAAAGAAGAGCCCCTTACCAGCGGCATGACGCCGGTCCGATCGTGGATGCAGAGTGCGGGGATTCTGGATGCGAACACGGCGGCACAGAGGTAAACGCAGGCGGGCAGCGCTTGGTGGGGCTACGGAAGAAACAATGCAAACTATACTGTCCAAACACAGGGTGATGCATCCGTGCGTGGTTACGTATGACATTAGGTGGAGGGAGTGTTTTTCCCCGTTACGCGTATTATCATATCGCGTTTTTAAATGTGACCAAATGAGAGATAAATCACGAATTTAAATATGCAAAAGCGAGTAAGCGAATAATTTTGTCACCCGACGTTTGCGATCGGCGATTTTTATTTTATTTTATTTTTTTTATAAATGCAAATAAATTTAAAAGTGGGAAGCCAGTATCTGCGCGTCTGTTCGCACATTTTAATCCTCGGCCGTCGCGTCCGCAAGAAACGCAGGAACCGCGAAGGCGATCGATGGACTTGGTGGATGCAGAGTTACTTTGGTGTGACAGGCGACAGAAACGCATTTTAAATGTGTTTCGTGAAAAGTCATCGTATTTGACCCAAAGGCGGGCATGCCTGTGGATAATGTCGCGGTTAATGTCCTAAACTGGGACCGACGCGTGTTCCCGAAGCTCCTGGGCTGGAGACTTAGACACCGGGCGTGTTTAAGTTGGCAGCACAATGTTAAATGTCTGCAGAACCCAAAGCCAAAATCACCGCCACTTCCCAAGAACAAAAGTAATTCCAGACCGTTATCTTTTCCCACACGATCAAAAACGAAACAAACTGTGAAGTGGGCCTATTATATTCCATGCAGTAAAAAAAAGTTCACAACCGATATAGTTGCAGCCCTATTTCTTAATCTGAGGTTATTCTAAATAGCTAAATCCATGTACCCTGTGTTTTTGTACATAACATATATGTTATGTATCAATAAAGTATACCGGTTGTAACGACAATAATAAATAAATACAAATATTATGATAAATTATTTTAGATGAACTTATTAATGTGGTCCATTAAAAGCGGGATTTTATACATTATGTTTTACTGTATTTCAAATAAAAACAAAATGTAGATAGCTTTTGTAAATGTAACATTATCCCCACCATCGTACACTTAAAATGAATTATTGGAATGCTCATTTTCAAGTTCACGATTTTAATAAGCTGCTAATAAATAATGTAATAAAATATTACAAATATAACACAACTAATTATTACTAACATTATACATAATGAGTACAGTAATAATAATTGTTATTATAAACTTAAATTGACAGGAAAGGCTGCTTTATTTACGGGACTTTAAAGTTTAAAGTTGCACTTAAACATAATTCTAAAGTAATACCCTACAGCGGTGAAAACACGGATGTTTAAAGTTTAATGCACCGCGCGGAAATGCAGAGATTTTTGTGCGTGTAACTAATTCGTAAATATATAATAACGTCTCTAAAGTGCACGTGCGTCTATATACATTATCATTCGCATTTGTGCTTCCATAGACAATATTTTCTTTACAGAAATCCTGTAACATACGACTTAATGCCTTGTATCTGTCCATGAATTATTAAAGCAAACGTTACAAACGATACATTTTGTTTTAAAATTCATTTGTTTATCAGAAAGTTAACAATACTGCGGTTGTATATTTCGAATCATTTTCAATGTGAGTTTTTACTACTGCAAAACTTTTTTTTCTTTGTAGTCAATATTTTTACGATGTATACATTTTTTCGTAGTTCACGCATGCCATCTTATTATTGTAATTCAGTAATTCAGGTCTGAGGATTGAGCCGATATCCATCTATCTGAATATGTGGAAAAACTGCGTTTGATGGTCCGTGTAATATGACGCATTTTACTTTAGTGACGCGGGCAAACTTTCCCTCCTTTAAAAGATTTAAAAACGTTCATATTAAATTTATTTGGGAGTTTTTGAGCGCTTCGTGTTTAATATTGCCCCTCCTCCTATCTAAGACATTATCAGGGCATGCAGGAGGCTAGGGCGATGCGAGCTGAAGAGGGTGCAGCTCTGATTTACCCCAAGTCGGCCCTAATTTCAAACCGAACCGACGGCTTTTCTTCTGGAGAGACTTCAGTCATGGAGACTGGGTTAGCTTGGGGGACGGGGGTGCGACTAGGTGGGTGTTGGTTAAGGACACTGACCGATAACGTGGTAAGGTTAGCAGGTCACATCCTTGGAGAGGCGCCACTGTGGTCCTGAAAGGAACATCTCGTAACTTAGAAAAAGTCCAGCTGCATAAATGTGAACATTTATAAGATTCGTTCTATAATGATGATGATGATTAAACATGAGGCTATGTAGCACCTGTCAGGATGCATCTCACACTGAGATACCCGCAGCTGGGCTGGGTTTAACTCTCATTGACCAGAGGGGGACCCAATGTCCGTGTGGTTAGCCAGCTGCCAGGGCTAAAATGCCACCCTGTTAAGCATTGGGTTCCCTGGCCGGTCGACGCCATTGCCGTTCCCATGCACCAGGATCGCGGTCGCTTCCTACAGTCGGCGTACCAGGCCGGTACCCTTAAAAAGACACACACAAACAGACGGCTTCCTGTCACGCCGCAGTGAGACGAAACGCGGTGGGAAACTAGCTCGTGTGACCTCTGCCTTAGCGGCAGTCGTGAGAGATATTGATCGGGATTCGGCGGGGGGGGGGGGGGGGGGGTTAGTGGCCAGAGGTGACAGGAGGAAATGGGACAGGCTGCAACATGACCAGAGGAGACCGGGAGATGAAAAGTAGGGCTGTGGGCTCATTTACAGACTTTGGGAGTGATCTAGTTGGGCATAACATGACAAATGTAAAAACACAGCTCTGCTTTCCGTCTCTATATGTCACCTAGCCGTGTGCTTTATTCAGAACCATCCCTGCTGAACTCGTTTGTGCTGCACGACCCACGTTATGACCGAACGGCTCGTCCCTGAGCAGGGGCCCCAAAATCCGGGTGGTAGGACTGTCCCGCTACCTCTCACTAAAGAGATTCCAGCACATGAAGGGGGTCAGATGTCGCATTTCAAGTGCCCGCGATTGTGGGGGGGGGCAGAGGTGTCGCACGCCCTTATAACAGAAAATGCGAAGTGTTACTGACGCACGGTTTCATGTTCGCACCCGTTAATGCGGCCTGTGCAGTGGATTCTGTGTGGAATTATACATCGCACTGAACGCTCCGTGTCCACACACCTCAGATCAGTCTGTGTGGCTGACGGTTTCTGGCCGTGAAATATTAATACCTGTATGGGGTTATTTGATTATTTGTATCACCGAAAAGCATTTTTCTTTTTGTTTTTCTTTAAATGGTTATTTATGAGAGAACCGATTTTAATCATTCCAAGGCCAAGCAGAAATATTAATGAGGATGTTATGGAATCTCACTCTCTCTAAGATTAAAATGCGATTTCTTTTCTGTTATGCCTCAGAATAGTTGTCCGTCTGAAATGCCATGTGATGGCTGGAATGATAACTTCGTTTTTCTGTAGACAGACAGAGTAGGTGAGCTGTTTACAAGGTTCATATGAGAGTTATGTGGTAATTAGATTAGAATAATTGCTGCGTAATCCATGCAGGTCATCGGAAAACGCGTACAATTATTTATATTTAAGGAAATCCTTTTTGGCAAATTCCTTATAAATAAACACAGAAAATGCCAATTGCGGGGTGATTCTAAGAGCAGGAGTCTGTCTGCCCCATATTACAAACCCACTAACGTGATGTACTTCAGGATATAAAAATACCATCTTAGTTTACTAATTATATCCCGTCTTGTTTAATCTGGTTTGAATTCTTTCCAGTACTTTAAATTAATAAACTGTGGATGCCATGAAAATATAACCAATTAAATTAATTTAAAAAAAGAAGAATAATCACAATGTGGTTGAAAAAATGTACATTTCTGAAGTGGACTCTGACACGGCCCGGTTCTGAATGTCAGCTGCTGAAAGCACTTTGGAGTTCTGCTGTGGTTATAGATATTGAGCCTGCAAAGTGAATCCTGGGATTCGGTGCCGTGTGAGACCAGCAGGCTCACAAGGGGAGGGGGGACAGACTTGTGGATCCCTAAGCCCCGGCTCTCTCGCTCGATCATTTGCAGATTTTTTATTTACCCCTTACAGGACGACAGCGGCAGCCTCTTGTTCCCTAGTGTCCCCGAGGCTGCCCCACACTAGTCCTCTACCCCCCCTCAGAATTAGTTAACTTTTATAACTAGATCCGTTTGACCGACGCAGCTGTTGAGTAGACTTCACTAGCTCCCCGCAGTCACGTTCCCAGGCTGTGTCACTTCTGTCGTGGGTTTGCACATGTGGTGAATAAAAGAAAGTACAGGAATACCTGTGCCTCACATAGCATTAGTGAGGCAGGGTGGGGGAGTAGAGCACCTGCAGTCGGGCCCCCGTTCCTCAGCCCTCCGTGTGTCTGTCCCCGGCTGGGGCGAATTAACAAAAAAATGCACTCTGCAGGCTTTGTGTTCCCCGTCACGATCGTTCAGTGTGGTGGTACAACTGTGACGTGCGCCCACTGGCAGGGAGCGAGGATCGCCTTCGCCCCCGCATGGCTCAAATCTCCACGCCATTCCCCCAAACCCTGCTGGGTAGAAGACGGCCGTCGAAATCTTTTCGGGAGACTCTCTCTGTTATCAAACACCTGTTTTTCAAAATCACGTTTGTCATCTTTGAACCTGACTTGATTCCCGGTGTTTTGCTGCCGTTTGTTTGTGAAAATCCAACCCTGATATTTCGTCACCGTGTACCGTCGATCGGAACCGCCAGCGTCGCGATTCAGCATTTAGGTAAAAGCGTTATTAACAGCGTCACCACAAAATGATTTTTGAAGATGATCGTGAAACCGAACACATAGGAACGTCTGATGTTCGACCAATAGTTGACCAACAAATTTTTATCGGCATTTTTTACTAACAGAATTGGAGCTGGCATGGTTGTTCAGTTGCACTTTTTTCCTTTTGTGAAAATTAAAGGCGAATGTTACAGTGGTTAGATCGTATTACCCGCGTAACTGCCTCTGAACATGGCTCATTAAGCCGAAACCTTGAATGTCTCTGGAGAAATCTGAATAAGAGGAAAACTATCGCGGAAACAAACGTGTTGGGCAGCTGCCGAGAGGCCCGTCCTGCCCGGGCAGAGGAGAGCGCACCCGGTGGAAAAGCCCGGCAGACCCTGATCTGTATGACGCCAGATCGGGACGAGAGTTTTGCTTACAGCTGCCGAGGGATGCAAGCGATTAGCCGACGTCTGCGGGGCCGCCTCGCTCCCTGACCCCATTAGCGGCGTACAGGTGATCGGCTAATGTTTTCAGCTGTGGCCTGCTAATTACGCGTGCTGGCTCTCGCATGGTGGCTGGGCCGGGCGGGGTGCCGGGCTGAGACCAGCAGGTGTGCCTGTGACGCACTGGGATGGCGCATCGGAGGGAAAATCACATGCGAGGAAATGATGGAAACGTGGGCCGCAGACGCAATGCAGAAGGACCTGTTTTCCCAGCATGCATTTCCTGTTATTGTTATTATTATTACTATTATAATTATTATTACTATGCAGTACTTATGATCTGTGTTTTGTGTCAATTTGTGTTTAGTGGAGGGATTTTCATTGCAAAGGGAAACTAACCATTTACTGTGTATACGACAAATAAACTTTTCAATCTTGAATAATAGTATTATTATTATTATTGTTATTTTTATGAGCTTTGCATGTCAGTATAATAAAAGCAGGGACTTCGCCTTAACGTCTTCGGTGTTTGGCGCCATGCGTGACTCCATGTAAATCGTTAACGCTTGGATCACGGCTGCCAAATTCAGCCTAATTTCTCGTCAGCCGGCCTCAGTTGCATCCCCTTCCAGGTCGTTAGGGAGTTTTTCTTTGCCGCTAATTGATATCGGTTTGACTCCTTGACCGTTCAGTGGGATCGCAGGCCCTTTGCACAACCCCGAGAAATTCCGGAAATGCTCCCGGCTCGGAACAGAGCATTTAACATGGAAACTCCATGCCTGATTGAAAGAGTATACGCTTTACTTGGCGTGCGATGCCTGATTCCTGCATCCCGGTAGTTGGTAGCGTTCGGCTGTAATTTGCCCCGTGAGCTACGTTAAATCATTACACGTTGCTAAAAATGGCGTATGTGTCTCACCGCAATTACTAACAAATTAGACATTAGCTGGAAGCATTTAGCAACAATTCGTAATAACCTTCTATGATTACAGGAGCCGTGTGTCATGATTCTGATTCCGGAAAGCTGGGAGATGTCTCTGCTGTGTGGAGGGGTGTGGAGACCCTGTGATTTGTGTGTATGTGTATGATCCTGTAGGCGGCAGAGGGCTGCTACTGTGTCTGCGTGTATCTGTGAAAAATGTAAATATTTAAAACCAAACTAAGGTTCTCACCACGCTTCTCGAATGTTTCCGACCCGTTCTAGATCTCTTACGCTCATTTGCACCAATCATTGATGATAATCAAACTCATAAATGACTACGCGTCTATTATTCAGCTGTAACTTGGCGGTGCCAAGACTTCAGAAGGGTGAATCAGTGTCAGGGCTTTTAAAATTTCTCGCCCTTTATCATTCTTTTTAGTTGGAAAAATAAAAGATAAGATATAAACTGAATGACCCCCCCCCCACCTAGTATGGCTGCCCAACGGAATTGCATAGATAAATTACTGCCACCCCACAAAGAAATGACCAGAAATGATGCAATAAACTAGAATCTCCATATAGAATACAGATTATTTGTCATCTCATCATATATGGATACGTGTGCACACACATTTATGTACTATTATGCATTGTAGTATATATACATTATATCTAGTATACATGTATTTTATCTAGTATTTACGTAGCACATCAGGTGAAGGATACCCTTTGGTATTGTCACGAAGCTTCACTGCTGGAGCTGCTGGAGTGTTAGAGGTAGACTGCCGTATCCTTGTGTCTGGGCTGAGGGTAAGTAAACGCTCTATGAAACAGGCCACTCTTGCTCCTCGTAGCTAACAGGTACCGTGTGCCTAATTCCGGCTCCCTGTGCCGACTGCCAGCAGTCGACAATCGCAGATGGCACTAAATAGCCAACAAATGGCTGTAAAAGTAGTTTGAAGATGAGAATCCAATTAGGGACAGGCTGCTTTGGACATGGAGCGGTTTGCTCACGAGGTATGATGTCTGCGCAGGCTTGTTGGCTTCAATCGTGCCTTCAGATTCCTTGATGAGTTTGCTTGTGAAGGTAAATGTAAGAGGAAAAGTGCTCGGGACAGACAAAATGACTCCCGCAAGTCGGCGTGCAAGGAATATTTAATCTGCGTGCCTGCGTATATGCCTGGGCCGCACCCAGTGAGATGCCAGTTTTAAAGGTCCGTCTCTAACGCAGAGCCCAGTAAATGCCAGTCACAGGCATGTGCTGTCTGTGGTCTCCTGCCATTTCTTCCAGTTCCAGCTTGGCCACTCTTCCCGATTAATAATCTGCCTGGTGTCCGTTTGGTCGTGTAGTTCCAGCCAAAACCAGCGGTTGTGCAAGCGAGTAATGAGAAGAAAAAAAATAACTGTGTGCTTGCTGGTTTCTTTTAGGGTGGCGAGTTGATAATATGGCTGTGGTATCTGAGATGGGTTTGGTTTTGAGCGAGATGCCTGCAGACAGCCACGGAGACGCAACAAAAAAAACACATAATAGCCATTGATTTCAATTATAAAGCTATATGTAATGTATGGATATTGAATGATTTGGGTTTGTTAGCCAGCTGAGTGTTACGATAATGTGTTGAAATCGGGGGAAAGTGCAGCTGGACCCCCCCCCCCGTCTCTTCCTCTCGGGCCCCAGGCCCCTGTGGTCTGTTAAAAAACCACAGTTCACTGCTGCTGAGAGACAGGAACATTTCGAGGCTCCGAGAGCGAAGTGAGTAGTTGTTTGCTGCTAACGCTGTAAACCCTGCCTCTTCCCAGGGGAAGGTGATAGGGGAGGGGAGAATCCGAACGGGGCCTGACGCCTGATTCCGGTTCTGGCTACCAGGACCGGCTCTGCCGCTGCCTCGTAGCAGAGGGATAGAAAAACCTGCTGGTGAATCCGGGGACGGCGAGCAGGCCATTAGGCTAAAACAGCAACTTTAACGTTTGGCAAATGAGGCTTTTGCAATCAGAATCAACGGTATTCGTGTGTAGTTGGTAACAATAGCGTAAAATAAAGTAAATTACAAAAGTAACAGAGTATTAACATAAAGCAATAAACAGCCAGTAGTATAGAGCACAAACACATAAGCAAAATGAGACTCTATGCCTTTATATATATATATACACCTTATATACCTTACTTTACATGTACCTCATATACCTTACTTTATATATACCTGCTATACCTTACTTTATATGCACCTCATATACCCTACTTTATATATACCTGCTATACCTTAATTTATATGTACCTCATATACCTTACTTCATATATACCTGCTATACCTTACTTTATATATATCTTCTATATTATGCATTATTATGCAGCAGCATTACGGTACACGTTCCTCTTTCGCTAGTGTTCAGGTAGCATGCAGATCGCAGGCTTTCCGACAGGTGCCAGTCACTATGGACCAGGGGCCTAAAAGAACGGGACAGAATTTTTAAAAGTTGCCCCAGAGCTGTTTATAATTCATCATAATCATTATTTTATTGGCTTGTCTATCTGCCTGGCAGGATGGCATTAGCTAGCATCTGTGTTTGAATGCTAAACAGGAGGCCAAAGAGCCGTCGCACCGATGAAGACAGATGTCGAAATGTGTGCCAACCCGACTACACAGGGCCGAGACAGATGACCCATTTCTGATTTTGAGGTGAAAGAAATGTCTGCAAGATTAAAAAATAAATACCCCCCCCCCATCAGGAATTTGGTCAATTTGGACTCGGGAATGTGACCCACCATAGAATTTCTGCTGATGGGATCTTAAAATAATTAAGTAATTAAGCCTTATATTTTTGCATGCGATTAACTGATATTCTATACTTTCTGGGCAAATTGCCCCTGACAGGAAAATCAGTTTTAACGCAATCGTTCTGTAACACGGTTTTGAGTGATTTCGGCACACCGAGGAAACAAAGCTATCAACATTTGCATCAGGATTTTAGAAACTTTTGCGACTCATGGCTAGAAAATGTTTCGCACTGATATAAATGGTCTAGAGAAATTATAAAACGAGGAAAAAGGGAAATTATCCTGCAGGGTAAACATTTCTCCTCCCCTCAGTTGAGCTATTTAAAGCGTCGGTGTCTAGAGAAGAGGCTTCAGCAAGTGTCGAGGAAAACGGGGGCTTTCGTTTCCTATTTTGAACCGCGGCGTCTCTGGTGACATCACGGCGGTCTCGTAAGAGGCCTCCCCGGCCATTCCCAGGATTTGGGTTACAAAACAGAGCCACCACACTCTCCTCCGAGCTGCCGTCCCAGTACACAGCCTTGTCTGCGTTCAGCGGCGAGCACGTGGCTCGGGCAACACCCTCTTTCCGCTTGTTAGCTCTCGTTACGCGCCGGATAAGCACTAAACGAAGTGAAGCCAGGGTGCCCGCAGCCCGCCAAGTATATGCAGGACCCCCCCCCCGCATATCGCTTGAGCATAATTTATATCTCCCTCACATTCGCCCATGCAATTAGCAGGTATGAAATTTGGGGAGGGGGGGTGGTAATTTCATGCTAACTGTCCCACTATAACTTCTCATGTATTTGCTTGAGCCCCAGGGTCAAGCGCCTCCCCCAGTTTGCGAGGGTGGATTGCCGGGGTTTGATTAACACCCGTTCATCCGCTTGGCGTGGCGCTGAAAGACCAGGTCACCGACCCCTAAGCGGTGCGTCCGTCTAAACGCTCTTCCCGTTTCCCAGCTCGTTCATTCTTTCAGAACAAGAGTACCGGTGATGTTAAAGACTCTCTCGCCGTGCCCACCCCCGCCTGATTAATGGGGGGGGGGGGGGGCTGTAACTATCCAGCGGTCATGACAGTTCCGCCTGAACGGCCCTCAGCCCCTCAAAGCTCACACCGATCGCTCGGTGCATGAAGGAGGCAGCAAACAAAAATAAGTAATCAAACACATGAATCATTTTCCTCAAACTTCTTGTCTGTTTTGACAAATATAAATGAGAAACTGACCATCGGGTGTCAAAGTTCAATGACCACTTATTACAAAAGATGCAATATTATAGCAACAACAAAACCAGCTAATAATAATAATAAAAATAATAATATCACAACTCTCATCAGCAAAGGTAGGTTGCAGGCAGATCAAATGACGGAATGACAATTATAATAATTGCATGACGATGATGATTATTGTTACGGCGGATGACTTGATATTATTGTTGTTGTTGATTTATACACGCGTAGTGGAAGGCGTGAATCAGCCCCCAGTGTTCATCGGGTTCCTCACAGCAGCAGAGCCCCACGGCTCATCGCAGTCTGCGGCAGGTGGAGCTCAGCATCAGGACCCTTAACCTGCATGTCTGTCGCTGTTGGCCACGCTGAACTACAGCAGCTCTATGCTTCCGGAGAAGATGCCCGACTCGTTTCGTGCTGTACTCCAATTCATTCTTAAGGCATAAATCCCCTTTAACATAATGTGACCTATGCATTCATACATGCTTTAAAAAGCATTAATAGCTGGGAGTTATTTTTCAATGTATTTTATTTCGTAGATGATTACTTTGTTCATTACTATACAGAACTGTTTATAAACTTTAAAAGGGAGGAAGGACCAATCAGGAATTTTGAGGTATTTTTTTTACTCCACATATCAGAGATGTAGCTGTTTAATTTATTTATTGTTTGTTGTGTCTTGGACTCTGATTTAATGAGGCCCCCCATATACAAATATAGAAATATCAATTCTGTTTTTATTTTACTGAGTGCAGCACGCAAACAGCTGACTCACCCGCGTATAAATCGACGTGGCCGCAATTATGATAATTAAAATATAAAGCTAACAAGCTTCTGGTGTCGACCGACTCGAGCAAGAGAAAAGCTTGGTGAGGGCAGGCAGGTCCTGATGGACACACTTTATTTTTTTTTCGCGGCATGAAATATTTCACTGTGAGTCTGGGAATTCGTTGGGGGTGGGCGTTGGTTCTGGAATAGCTAGTTAGGGTTAGCGTTTTAACACCACATTTGTTTTTCCTGAAGTGACCAGGTACCAGTTTATGGTTTGAACGTGTGCCTTTTTCTGCAAGTCCGTGCACAAAAAAAATATCACAAAAGGTAACAAACGGTCAACACTTAAAGGGGATCTCAGACATCCCAGGATGTGAGCGGAATGGTAACAGAGGGAAGTGTAAAAAGAGGGCGACCTGCCCTTTACCCTTTATGTAGCACTTTTATCGAAGCACAACACACACACACTGTCCTACTATATCATACAATTTTATTGCGCTACAAATTATTCAGCGTTAAATTATTATTATTATTCTCTTTTACTCTTTTGGAGAAGTAGAGATATCCGTAACAACATTTTAGATTGCTGTGAAATAACTCACAGAGTAGTCTTCATTCTGAAGATCCTCACTGAGATCACCCCCCCCCCCCCCACCACCTCAGTGTAAATCGGAACCTCAATAGAAAAATCATCCTTTGTCTTAGTTCCCTCAGAACCTCCACTTCAGGAATTAGCTTTCAACAGAATGGGTTACAAATGAGGTACTAAGCATTCATAATAGGGGTTGAGAAAGGTCAGCGCGGTATTAATAATGTATCTGGGGAATACGTCCACCAACATAGAAGGATTTCAGACATCTCTCCAAATAACAAATACTTCATCTACAGCAGGGAAACAGAAGGTTAAACTGGCTGAGTTTTTAAAACAATATAGCAATAAATATCTGATTTAAAACAGACAGGTAAAACACAGATTCTACAGCTATATGGCTTCTTTACGGAATTTGTGGAAGAAATATGTGTTTGAGATGCTGGATGGGTTTTTGGATGCGATTGTCATGGAAAGTAAGTGCTATTATGCAGCCTGAATGAAGGTCGGCTTTACTGAATTTCTTATTAGTTAACCTGTTTTTAAGTGCCTGAAATTTAAGTAGCTTCAATTTAAGCACCTTGAATTTAAGCACCTTGAATTTAAGCGCCTTGAATTTAAGCACCTTGAATTTAAGTGCCTTAAATTTAAGCGTGTTTAATTATGCATTTTGTAATTGCTGCTGTACATCACACGTGTTCTCTGGGAAGCTCCGAAAATAACGTTAGGGGCATGTTTAACTTCTACACATAAACCCAGGGAACGTGAACGCTAGCCATCGATTCACTTGTCATTGGCTTGTTTGTGAGAGGACAGCGATTTACACCCGGGACAAACTGCCCAGAGGGCCGACTGCTTCTGTCTCCTGACGGACACAAGAGTGGCCAGGCTCCCATGCTGATCTGGAGGGTTTGGTGGTGGCTAACGGTCTCTCGGAGAAATCCACGGAAAAAGTCGGGAAGAGGGGCTATTGATTTACTGGGCCGCAGACAGGCGGGGAGTTCAGAGGAATTCACGATGGAGGCAGCAGCCGGCGACTGGGGGCCGGGGGCCAGGGGGGTAGCTGTTTGTAGCTTGTGGCACCTGCTCTGCGGCTAAATGGGAGCCCTCCATCTCTGTCAGCCTCCAGGCTGCGCAATTGATGGCGGAAAAGAGCGGGAAAGTCAGGATGGAGGGTTTTTTTCCGACGGCTCCGGTGCACGGGAGGCAGAGTGGGATTGATCGACAGGCACGTGGAGGTATGGGGGGGTGGGGTCTGGCAGAGACCTACGTAGTAGCGCCCTGCATCCCTCGCAACAGACGCCGCCCCCTGGGGCCAGAGCCGAGCCAAATGTCAACATTGCTGCAGCAAGAGAGTAGAGGAAGGGAGAAAAAAAAACAGAACAGCACGTAAAAGCGGATGGGAGGGCCGCTTTGCTCACGCCGTGTCTCTCTCTCTCCTCCCAACGCAGCGGAGTGGCACTGGCACGCGCCCACTATGAGAAGCAGCCGCCCTCCAACCTGCGCAAGTCCAACTTCTTCCACTTCGTGCTGGCGCTGTACGACCGGCAGGGCCAGCCCGTGGAGATCGAACGGACCTCCTACGTGGACTTCGTGGAGAAGGACAAGGTCAGGCATGCCATGTCCATCGCGGCGGGGAGCTAAATCATCAGAGCGGGGCTCACTCCAGCCCGTGTCTGTGGGTTGGGGGGGTG
>JAODJX010000015.1:491466-502189 GCA_026776945.1 Isichthys henryi
CCCCCCCCCCCCCCCCCCCCCCCCCCCCCCCCCCCCCCCCCCCCCCCCCCCCCCCCCCCCCCCCCCCCCCGCGTTGTATTTTACACGGAACGCGAGGGGCAGCTGCAAAGTCGTTTAGGTGCAGCTGCGGAGTAACGGGCTTCTGGAGGAACGGAAACATCTCCCCATGTTGTGCTCCCCTTCCTGAATGAAAAACTAGCTAAATGTTGAGAGAAAACGTTAAGAATGGCTTGTCAAGGAGGAGGGACTGAGTGTGTGGTGAGTGGGGGGCTGGCTGCTGGGGATGTGTAAGCTGCCTGCCTCGCACCAGCCGTGCGTCGCTGAGCACCGCCAATCCTTGTGGGATTTTTTTTCTCAAGGTACCAACAGCTGTTAGGTTGCAAGAAGCGGACCGGAGCGTTTCCTTTGGGTGCCGTTCGGTTAAAATGCCGCCCCAGCAACTCCATCCCCCTCCCCCCACTACTACCACCACCCCCCTATTTTAAATTGCCTACAGCCTTATGTAGTTGAAATTTTCATACAAAACACCAAATTTCTGGACTTTAAATGAAAACGGATGGATCGGTAATGAGGACACGACTGGTTTGCACCCAGATGACCAACACTCACCACATATTTTCAGCACAGGGTTCAGGCGAACAGATTGCTCTTTAGGAGGCTGGGCTTAGACGTTCTGCTAAGGAAAGAGGTGCTTTTACATGACAGCTGCAACACTAATGTGCCGACCTGCACACACTCCTATCGGCAAACAATAGCAACCGCGTCCCGGCCGATGATAAATCTTGCTGATTACGGCAAGGTTATTGCTGCCTTTATCATACTGATGGGATATCAGCGGGTGTGACACCAAAAAGTACCCCGGCAACCCCCTCCCCCCGAGATTTATTTTACTCCACATCTCCCTTGAGTGGGTGGGCTAAGGAATCCGCAAAGTTGTACGTGTGAGATTCCGTCCAATCCTTCTCCCACTTGCTGTTCCGGAAAGTGCTGCCTGACCTCATACTTCTGCACTCCCCTAACATGCCCCCTGAACATGCTGGCCGGTGGTCATTAATCCAGGCCGTCTCCCAAAGGCGCCCCGGGCGGGCTTCGGGGAGGCAGACCAGCGCCTCCCCTGGGATTAGGAGCGAGGCTGTAGCTGGGAGCAGCTCGGGGACGATTGAGCAGCCAAGGCAGGATCAGCCGCCCGCCTGAACCTTCCCCAATCCCACTAGCTCGGCGCTCAGTCATGACACTGCCGGGGTGATTCGGGCTGCCCCAAGGGCCCCTCCCCCGAAGCCGGCGGGTTTTAAAAGACTGTCCTGTTTTTGTGTCTGACAGGAATACAACGGAGAGAAGACCAACAATGGGATACACTACAGGCTACAGCTCCTCTATAGCAACGGTAAGGCGACCCTGACCAGCGGCCATTAACCAATCCTATACTCGCTATTTCAGAAGGGGCGTGGCTACAGGATGACATTGAGTGAATAAGACAAGTAGCAACCATGTAACTTTATGTTAGAAACACAAACATTATTAATCTTATAGGAGAAATTTCTTTAAGAATAAAATTTTCTCAACCCAGACTTTGGGGACCCCCCCAAAACAATCCACATTTTTGCTCCCTCCCAGCTCCCGGCATACCTGTACTAAGCATTTGGTGTTGTTTGATTGCTTGACTGTTCAGGTTCAGGTGTGCTGGGAGCTGGTATGGAGCAAAAATGTGGACTGGCTGGGGGTCCCCCAGAACTTGGCTGACAGACACTGTGTTAGATGGGTTTGATGCCTCGTGACTCATTTTCACGGCACCCCAATCCATCAGTAGCCTTAAGACACACGTATAGAGCCTCACTGTCATGGCGTTTTGCGTTGGTTGAGGGGTGGAGCGGGGAGGCAGACTGGGGAAAATTGAGATGTCTGTGTTAGCAGTGGGGGCTCGGGGGGGGCAGCAGCAGTGGACATATAAACAGAAAATCCGACCCTTATGGTTTACCGGAATCTGTCTGGCGGTATATCAGCAAAGGCTCTGGCTTCATGCGGATGGCCTCCCTCCACGGGCTGCCCCCTGCCCCAAAGCGATTCCCCGACCCGGACGCGCTCGCCATCACTCCCCGCGCCCCAGTTTAGCTGCATTAGTGCACTAATGGAGAACGGCAATAGTGATTGATTCCTAATTCGTTTTTAAATTTTAATATCTTGTTATCCTAAAGGGATAGACAACAGGGGGGTGGGGGCCTGGCATCCATGATTCAGGCGGGGACACTGTAAATAATTAATTCCAGCAGAGATTTGTTTGTTTTTGCTTGTGGTGGGGTGGGGGGAGGCAGTTACTATAAGCTTGCATGCCTGACAAGTGTTACAGAAAACACAAGTGTACTACTGGGACAGAAGCAGGAAGGGGGCGTGTGTCTGGGAAATGACACCCCCCCCCCCCCTCCAACTTTCTTTGCCGTAGTTTGGGTAAATGCTGGGGGGCAGATCCCCTTGCTAACTCCTTCTGATGCAAGGTTCCTATTTTCACCTGCAGGAATCAGGACAGAGCAAGACCTGTATGTGCGGTTGATAGACTCCATGACCAAACAGGTGAGAATTTCCTCCTGCCTCCATTTGTGTCCTCGGAGCCGGGGTGGCCTTACCTTCTGGGATCCATGGTGCTGAGGTAGCAGGCGGGCACATCGATGACACCGAGGGTGACAGCCGTTCTCTCACTGAACTATCCCAGAGTTCACTTAACCCCAGAGATTTAACTGTGAAGGTTAGAAAGCGCTCCGCGTCCAGGGAAGTCTGGATTTCCACTTTAGACTGGAAGAACGAGCAGATCCGTAATATGAAATATTCCTGAGGTTTCGTGGAGTCAAAACACTCTCGACGCTCAAAGCAATTCACAGAAGTGTCCTGGAACATATCGATTCTGCATGCCTCCTGTAATGAAATACTCATTTAGTCTCTTTCTCTCTTTAAACCACATAAAAATGAGCCAAATTAATAGCCTTTCTTATGCTTTTTAAAATAGCTTGATAGTTTTTGAAGAGCATGACCCTTAGAATTGAAATACCGGTACGCTCTCTGAAAAAAGGGTAAAGATTCGTACCTTTGCTTGTCACTGGGGTTGTACTTGAACCATTGATGTTACATAAATGCTGTTTATACCTTTGGGATGTTCTTTAGAGTTAATTTCTGTACCTTTAAAGGTTATAGCCCCAGTGACGAGCAAAGGCACAAATTTTTACCATTTTGCCTCCATGGCAATTCTGAAAGTATATCAAATAACTTAATGGAATATAGATTCTACCAGTGACTTGGAGTCTGCCCCTCCTGTTGCTGTCGACACAGCTCCCTCCGCCCCCCCCCTCCCCGCAGTAGGCAGACCCCCCCTTTCTGTCACCCTCCCCGGGTCAGCGGTCGATATGGAAACCTCCTGCCCAACAAAGCATCAGCCCGTAAGACTGATCAATAACCCCTAATGTAGCCACAGAGGCAGCGTGCTGGAGACAGTGATCCACACAGCAGCCAGAGCGAAACAACAACAACAACAACAAAGGGAGCTGCAGGCCGCCAAATACAGACAGGGTGACGCTGCGCCGTGGATGTATCCCACTGGTGCTGCGGGACCGAGCGATATGCGACACCGCACCTGCACAAGCAGCTTTCCCAACACCCTCCTCGACTTTGGTCATGTGGTCGGGTCATGTGGTCGGGTCATGTGATCGGGTCATGTGATCGGGTCATGTGATCTGACCTGTTGCCCCTGTAGCAGATTAATCTGGGTTTCCTGGCACATTTTCGCATACAAATGTAGCGGGATGCATTTTCTTCCCGTTTCCATATTCACCCTCTTAACACGTTAATTTATTGCCTAAAATTTATCCCTATAATCGATTTTGTGGTGTCAGTAAATCAGCCGCGATCGATGGGCTCCTCCAAGTTACTCGTGCACCCTGTTTGCGCCAGGGGGACGGCCCTTGGCTCCGTGCTGGAGCTCAGGCTCCCGCGTCACTGACGTCAAGCCCGACTGCTGGTCCGACCCGGGCTGAGGACGCCCAGCTGGGTCTCAGCATGACTCTTGGCTTACTGGAGAGCAGGTGTGCTGAGAGCACCCTGATTACCACTCCTGCCGGGACACTCAGGAAATCAGGGACTCCTTAGGGCTGCCACGTGACACTGTCCCCCCCCAAATCTCTCCATGTTTTCACGCCTCTACTCGAACCCGTCGGGTCGCCCTTATTCTGCTGACCGGCTATGAAAATACGTCAGAGCAGATCTTGGCAGTTGTGATCTTCTGGGGGGTCACAGAGCAGAAAGATCGCTCACTTTATAGCCTGCAGTTTTCATATTGTGTAATTATCAATTAAGTCTGTTTGGGAAAAAATCGTAAAAACGTGACCCGTGCACACACCCGGACCGAGTCGGCACACATGACGTCAAGTCTCGGGCCGGTATCAGGTCCGGATGCGGGGTGGTTCATGGCTCTGATTCATGGTGCCGTCCACCCTCAAGGACCCCGGCAGAGAGAGACATTAAGAGACCTCAGTGTCCAAGGACCAAGCTCCCTGGACTTAGCTAAAAGCTAAAAGAAAATCACTTTGTTAGCCTCGTAGTTGACCACATTTCCAAGGCATATTAAAGACGGCTCGTAAACAGCAGCGATCTGACAGGCATCTCTACGGACACCGCTTACCCGGACCTCGACTGACGATGCCCCATTTGACGCTCGGGTGTTTTACGCAAAGATCCAGACCGTACGTCCTTGAATGGTACCACTGTTACTTATATATAAATACTGACCAATCACCTTTGACTTCCCGCCCCCCCACCACTGCCAGCACTGGAAGTTGTTAATAAAAGAGGAGAGGCCTTCACTGCAACGGAAATCAATAATGCAAAAGCGGCTGTTATCCTAAAAGTATTGTCCCGCTGGGTATCCAGTCCACCCCCCAACGACAAAATGACCATTAAGGGGGATGGAGCAGGGGCTATACCAATGGGTGCGATCCCATAACTCAGGGTACGAGCAGCCGTGATCAGAATGGAGTGAGTGTGGAACTCTTTCTCTCCCGGTAATAGAAAGTAGTCATCCCTCCCTAGTTAGTTGGGTGATGGATGGTGTGCAATTGGACCCGGCTGAGGGCAGCTGACCATCAGGACAGTGTCCCGGAGGGTGGGGAGAGGAAGAGGACCCCGCAGGGGGAGGAGGGACCATCACCGGGTCGCTGTCCAAGTCCCCCATCCAGCGCCACCCCTCCTCGTCATTTTCAGACTTGTCAGATGGCAGCTGGGGTCTAGTGGAGGGATGAACGTGAAGTTGGAAGGGCAGGCTGGGTGCATCACTGTCACCTCTCTTTGCAGGCCATCTTGTACGAGGGCCAAGACAAGAACCCTGAGATGTGCCGCGTGCTTCTCACCCACGAGATCATGTGCAGGTGGGTGTCGCCCCCCCGCCTCGTCTGACCTCTGACCTTTTCCACCTCTGCATCGACGTTTGACTCAGGGCGAGCTGTGGGGTTGCGGGCAGAATAAGCGCGGTGAGCTCATGAGTAACGCTGACTCAGAGCTAGGTTTGCGGTGCGTCAAACCCTATCAAGACCAGATCGTAATGCGTCTTTAAACCGCAAGTAGGAAGTATCTAAAGAGCCCCATAAATGTCGTTATAATTTTAACATAAATAAAATATAACACTAAGGATGACTAAAATACTGGCCCAATAGTATTATAAGACATCAGACATAAAAATAGCATTAATTACAGCATTTAGCGTTTATGGGGACCAGATCTCACACACACACACACACACACACAATCATCCTCCTTTACATTCTGACCCAGTCAGTTTCTACCCTGTGCTGCTAGTGCACTGGTCCTGACCCGATTCGGTATCGTGTGTATTTGCACATGGCTGACCTTCCCGTTCTGCGGGGGGGGGGGCAGGTGACATGTGGTCAGGAAGGGGTCAGGGGGCCCCCTTGTTAATGGCATCGCGCTGGGGGTCATCTTGCAGCATGCAGTGCAATTACCAGATCCCTGAGGGTATGCTTACTGGGTGGGGGAAGTGGGGGGTTTGGTGGTCCTGCATTGGTCCCATGTTAATAATGCATAAGAGGAGTGTGGGGCTGCTAATGAGTGTGGGGGTAGAGATCTGGGGCTATTGGGTCAGCAGTGCTCCCTTCCTGCTTTCATCTTATCCCGAAAGATCAGGACACTGTGGTGCTGGACCCAGAATCCCAGTTTGCGGGCTGAGCAGCATAATCTGGGTCCCAGTGAAGGGTATGTGCGTGTGAACTGGGCAACTGTAACAGGTTCCTGCTAAGGCAGAGTATCCTTATTTTTTAAGGCCCTTTTATTTAGAAATATTACATGGATGGGGGCCACACTAAGACTGATTTAATGATTAAAGCTGTGCGCCGATAAACCGGCTGATCCCTGCCAGCTGCAACGGTAATGAGGAGAAAATGATTAGCTAAATAATCACGGTCAGCTAAAGGCGACGGAGGGAGCATCTCGAAGCCGCTGCAGCGAATGAACCGCTGACCGGGCCGTGCTCTCGCAGTCCCGGTGCTGACCACAGACTCCCCTGCCTACCTGACGGCAGCTACGGTCACATGGCATTAGTGACCGTGCGGACGAGGCCGCTTAATTCGTGGGTGGCCCTCAGCGTGCGCGGGGACGGGGCCCGGTGTCCTCGCTCTCACCGCCCCCCTGCAGGCCCTCCGGGGCGGTGCATCGCGGCCCTCCTCCCGCTGCGTTTCGTCCTTGTGACAGCCGGTTGGCATGGTCCAAAACAGGGGCGGGCGGCCGGGCACAGGGCGGTCGCCGCGGGCGAGGGTGGCATGGATTGCGAAAGGCCGGCTGCCAGGCTGGCCCAGGGCACGCCGAGAGGGGCTGCCGTCCGAGCTGCGCGGCCAGCCAGCTAGAGCCGAATACTGCATCTCATTAGCTTTGGCTAAGGCCTCTGGCTGGGCGTTTGGCTAATTACACCGCTCGCTCTCCCAAAAACAAGCACCGCTTTGAAATCGGCTTCACCGCTCCAAGAGCCTGTAGATATGGGTCTCTTAAACCGTGCCTTAAAAGTGCGTCAAAGTGACATGGACGCACTAGGTGCGTCCTGGATTGTGATTTGAAGCAGAACGCTGCAATTATGACCCTCGAAGCTTGTTATATGACCAGGGACAGGGCTGGAATCGTTGACCAAATTCCTAGAAGGGCTTTTTTGTCACATTTTCATAAAGATCTGAAAAGGCCATTTTGGCTCCTCTGCAGCTCATGCTAAGGACCAGGGGCCCGGGGACCAGCTACCCATCCCCCGCCCCCCCCAGCTCTCAAAACCGCGGCGACAGAACATCTGCCTGTTGCCTGGGACTCGGGTCTTGAGGAGCGTGTTTGCCATCGTTAGCTGGCCCGGGTGTGAGCCTAGCCTGGCCCCGGGGGGCAACGCCATTAGGAGAGCATTATGGACGCACCGTCAAGATTTGTTTTTGTGTTTCGAGGGGGCCCCGGGTCCCCCGAGGCCCCCAGGCGGGCTCCGAGGGTCCTGTTTGTTTATAACACCCTCTCTCGCCGACTGTGGAGGCTGTCACCACAACGCTGCTTCTGGGCTTCCAAAGCTAATTGGTCTCCTGGAACCAGCGCTAATGGTCGGTGCGGCCGGGGGAATACATTACCGCCGTGAGATCTATGGTGACGGTCACGCACTCGCGGACAGGAAGGAAAACAAAAACAATGGCCGGTCGTTACCCTCCGAGACCCGCTGGCGTTTTAAATGAAGTGTAATGTATTTATTCGTACATTGGGGGCCGGCATCGAGGGCTCTGCGCAAGCACGCGCGTTAAAAACCTGTAAGACTTTATCAATTAAAAAATGCAAAGTAGCTTCATATTATAGCACCGGACTAACAGTGGTGACTAGGAATGGGATTTAACAATCGTTTAATGTTTCCTCCCTTAGTCTGAAAACGTGCAGAATCGGTAACCCCAAATTGCCCGTAGTGTGCATGTGTCTTACGATGGGCTGGCATCCCATCCGGGCGGGGCACCCCGTGTCTTGCCCCAGTGCATTTTGGGATAGGCCCTGACTCATTGTGGCTACAGAAGTGGTTATGGAAGACGGATGGCTGAACTGATCAAAATTTAAAAATAAACGAGTGTAAGATAAAAATTGTAGAAAGACTTCCAGCTTTTTGTAGAACTTTTCAACTGTTGCTCCAGTTATTTATTTGATCGTCCAATTTGTGACATTTGTAACATTCTTTCATTGTTTATAAACATTATCGCTAGTATTTGTGTCATAATTTTTAAAGTATAAAGGTGAAAAAATGCTTAGGTGCTCCCACAATTTAAAAATGAAGTAGCATACAAGAATGGCACAGTTTAAGAAACAATGTTACAGCAGGCTGGATCTGACCTTGTTGGTATTTATTGTAGCGATTGGGTCAAGATGCGTTTGAAGGTGGGTCAGGGGGCTTGGCGTTTGGCGGACTGTGACCTTGATTCCAGCTGGGAATCTGCCTTTTCAGAGCACCAAGGGTGTGGCACTAATAATCACGGTAATCACATGGAGAGGGTGTGGCACTAATAATCACGGTAATCACATGGAGAGGGTGCGGCACTCATGCAGCAGAGCTCACCTGTGATGACCTACAACGATATGTTATTATTAAAGGGAAAAATATCCCGCTGATTGTCTGAGGGTGTCGGTCTGCAGGAAGACTACGTAAGGAGAGGTGTAAATCCCAGAGAACGAGGGATTTGGGGATAAAGGGCAAGTTATTTTGGTGTGGGGTCTGTTTTAGTATTTGGGAGCTAGAGAAGAAGGTTTTGCAAATACAGGCAGTGCCAGAAGGAAATGTGTAGCAGGGGATTATGGGTGGAGCAGACAGAGTAGATGGCAGCGAGTTATCGCGAGGTGATAAACCTGCTGCCGGCCATGCCCAAGCTGGCTCCTGGCTGCTCTGCGAGGGGGTGCTGGTGGGGGCTGGAGGCAGGGCTCTGTGATGCCTGAGGTGGCAGAAGAGTCCATACCCGCTGGTTTGAAAAGAGGCTTTCCGGCCTGGGTGTGTGGCCACTGTGTCGTGGCCCAGGTTAGCATGTGTGTGCGTTTGCCCGTGTGTGTTTGTGTGTGTGTGTGGTTGCCACATGCCACCACACTCGCAGCCGGGTGGGGGCCGTGGCCTCAGCCAGCCTGTCTCTGGCTCGGCGAGTGACCTTGGCCAGACCCGGCCCAGCTGGAGCGCTGGCCGCGGGCGGGGGCGGAGCGTGAGAGAGCAGCGTGGCGCCGGGTCCGAGCGCCTGCCGTGGTGCTGTGGCACAATGCCGCGCCGTCGGGTCTCCTGCCCCCCCTCAGCCTAATGTCACGTGGGAGCGAGGCGCCGGAGAGCTTCACACGGCCGACGTGAATGAGCTGCGTATGCGAGACGTTTCTGGTTTCACACTCCATTTTAACATTAAAACGCCCGCTGGGTCTGCCCCCCCCCCCCCCCCACAAAAATGCAATGCTAAATGTCACACATGCACCTTTAATACAATATATAAATTTTACAGAACACATTATTTTTTATTTAAAAAAAAACATTTATAGGGTCCCACCCAGGGTGTCACATGTGACTCCTGCGATTCCAGGCTTCAGGCTCGCTGTGATCTATACTACATAAATGGTTATGGATGGATGGATGGATGGATGGACAGAAGGATGGATGATGGATGAGAGAAGAATGGATGGATGGATGGATGGATGGGAAAACAATGGATGGATGGATGAAAGATAGATGATGGAGTGGTAGCATATATTATTTATATGTATATGGACTGAATATATACCATGATATGGTGATGTACTACGCAGTACTCGGTATTGACATCTGCAGATTCTGTCATAATTAAACAGCCGGTGTATGGTCATGTGACCCGCGTGCAGTCATGTGACCTGCGTGCCTGATGGACGTATCTCTGTTTCAGTCGGTGCTGTGACAAGAAGAGCTGCGGTAACCGGAATGAGACCCCTTCCGACCCGGTTATCATCGACAGGTGAGTCCTCCATGCCAGCCGCCCATTCAGGAGTCCCCATGCACCTGTTTAGTGCCAGCCGCTGGGGGAGGGGGTCTGTTCTGAGAGCATCATGGGTCACTGGGAGACATATTTAATGACGGTGCCTGTCAGGCCTTACATGTTTCTGTGTGAATTATCATACAGAACCATCTCATTGTTTTTACATGCAGAAAACCTGCAGCCTCCACCTTGCTTATGTTGTCGAAAATCCTTCGTAAGAGAGTGGGTTCCTTGGCACCTGACTTTGGGTATCGGTCCGCGTCTGCGGGGGGGAGGGGGGTAGAGATGTTCGTCTATGGTGGATATGGAGGATTTGCCGCTTTATGAGAAAGTGTGTCTGGTGTGTGTGTGTGTGTGTGGATTATGTTTACATTACATTGTGGGGACCAAATATTCCCCACGATGTAATAAAAACCTGTTATTTTGACGTTGTGGGGACCATTTTTCAGGTCCTCACAAAGATCAAAAAATTTAAAATGTCCAAAGTCTGGTATTTTGTTTGGTTACTTATAGTTAAGATTAGGGCTGGTTATGTTGAGCTTAGAATTTTCCCCATAGAAATGAATGGAGAGTCCCCGCAAAGATATAATTACAAACCTGTGTGTGTGTGTGTGCGTGTGTGTGTATACTGGTGGGCTGGGAGTGCAGCCTGACCCCACCCTAACAACTAAGCCGGCAGTGTGTCAGGGCCTGGGGTTCTGCCTTTT
>JAODJX010000015.1:594829-611626 GCA_026776945.1 Isichthys henryi
TCCCCCGCCCCCCCCCCGCTCCGGCCCCCCCCGCCAACGCCCCCCCCGGCGGCGGGGCCCAAGGGAGATGATAAAACTTTCTGACCAGGGTTGTCAACCAGGCGGGTTTGGTTTCAAGACAGGAAAAATTGTTTGGGGAAGGGGGAGACAGTAAATGTGGACCAGGGAGGTGGGAGGGGGTTGGATATTGTAAAATTTGTCTACCCACGTGAATATGCAACACACATGCGCTCTCCCTCTCTCTCTCTCTCTCTCTCTCTCTCTCTCTCTCACACACACACACAGGTTTGTAACTATATCTTTTTATAATTAAATATATTTAATTATAAACTTCAATTACATCATGACAACCTTAATCCCCACCCAACCCTGACCTTAACCATAAGTAACCAAACAAAATACGGGACTTCTGGCATTTTTACTTTTTTGACTGCATTCTCAGATCGTTGTGGGGACCATCTATTCATAACACTAACCCCAACAATGACAACCTTAAACATAAATAATCAAACAAAACAAGTCTTCTGGCATTTTTAGTTTTTGATTGCAGCCACCGATTTTTATAAAATTGAATTTCCCCTTGTAAAAAGCAAAATAATGGTCCACACAACATCAAAATAACAGGTGACAATTACATTGTGGGGACATTTGGTGCCCACAGTGTAATCTATACATGACCCATAGAAAAGCACACACACACACATACACACACACACACATACACACACACACACACACACGTGCGCCCGGGAGGCTCAGGTAGTCACAGTAGGAGCAGTAATGGGGTTGTAATGGAAGACCTACATGGTGTAGCGCCCCCTACACATGGCAGCTAAGTCGCACTGGCACGCTGATGGGTCGTCACGGCGATGGATCGTCACGGCAATGGGTGGTCACGGCGATGGGTTGTCATGGCGATGGGTCATCACGGTGATGGGCCGTCTCGCCAATGTAAACTGCAGCATTTGGAAACGTGGACTTAATGCCCCTTAAATAACGCTGACCCAGTCCTATGGGGTCGGCCGGCCCTGATAAAAATTAGCAGCCATTTTTAATTGTGTTTTTCTCTTCAGCGTGATACGCCCAGCGATCCTACAGAGAGCCGAAAGGACAATACTATGTTCGGTTGCTTTGCTGAAAAACACGTGATCCGGGCGGCCACATCGACGCTGACATTCAGAAACTCACACATAGGCAGAAGTGCATAGGGGGCGGGGCCACAGGGACACTGGCCACAGCTGAAAGATGATTAGTCCCTGGAGTGCCCCTTCCCCTGCCACTCAGCAATTCAAAACATATCATTGGGTTATGATATGTTTGGCTCCTTTGTGTATATTGTGGTCCTGTGCGTACAGGCGATTCTGGGATTTTGTTAAGGAGGGGGAGCACAAGAGGCACGATAATTCATACAGAGGGACTAACCTCATCACTAGCCAATGATATGTTTTGAACCAGTGAATAACTGGGGAGCGGACACTTTGGGAGCCAATCACCTTTTAGCTGGGGCCAGTGCCCTGTGTCTGTTCCCTAAATAGGTTCAAATCTCTACGGGGTCTCCCCTACTATGACAATAACTTGTATTAAAACAATATATAGGTTTGTACGGGAACAATGGAACAAGATTAAACTGAGGACCAGTTACCAAGGTGCATTCCTTTAAGAGGAAGGTGTCGAGGTGACGTCACAGAGGTCAGGTTGGAGTCGAACTGTAAAGATTAGTGGAGAGTGAGCCTTAAAAAGGGCAATGTTTGGAGAGGCCCCCACCCTCCAGGGGGCGCTCAGACGTCCATCTGCCTCTGAAAGGCCGTGACTGCACAGTCGTAAGTTACGCTAGCTTCAGCCGAGCTGTGTAAGCGTTACAAGAAGTTTCTCTGTCTCTCTCTCCGTGTTAATTGGAAAAAGGCTTGGACTCTGTGCTCTTTCAGCACTGCTCCCCCCCCCCTCCCCCTCCCCAAAGTTCGCCCACTCTAACAGTTTGCACAGCTGCCGGCTGGAACGGGGCAAGGTTTACGCTAACATGGCGATGACAAGCAGGGCCGGCCGTTCATTAGCCGATAGGAATCAGACCCCCACCTGAGTGGGAAAGCAGAGGTCTGGTCCAGCCCTGGGGGAGGGGCTGGGGGGACTACTCCGCAGTGTTACACTGGGTGTGTGTGTGTGTGCATGAGTGTGTTTGAGTGTATTAGTGTATGAGCACTGTGTATAAGTTTCTGTGTGCAGGTATATGCACTGTGTTTATATGTGTGTGTGGTTTGTGTATATGTGTGGTGTGTGTGTGTGTGTATTTTGCATATCCCCAGCCTTCTGACCGCAGGGCCAGAGCGAATCTCCGCAGGCGAGGCAGAGACACCCCACACCTCCTCTCCGCGAGATGCGCTCAGTCTCCAGAAACACACAGGTGTTGTTTACAAGCGCCACTTCTGAAAATAACCCTCCACACAGGCGACGAGGGTAAGGCTGCAGGTTTGCTACACAGTGCCCCCTCTGGTCAGTATTGGCCTCACAGCCTCACCCTTAAGGTAACTATTAGTTCTGATATATGTTAAATTGTGTTTTGACCTTCTGAAAATGCTGGATGAGGAATTTTGGCTTAATAACATGTAGACAGCTTTGAATCTTTCATTTATTTAAAATCTAAATTTATGAAATATGTCAAGGATTCATATTTGGCATGAATTCCTTAATTTTCTCATTTGTATCCATTTTCTTATCCTAGCATGAAACAATCACATTGTTTTAACCAGTACATTGAATGTGGTTTGCATACAATGAAGCGTGTCACTTCCTGTTAAGACAGGAAGAAGATGGCTGCTTGGCAAAACAGCTGGGCATCTTTGTGACAGCGGGATATGCTCTCTGACTGGATGACTCCCTTGGCAATTCTCTTCTCCTTCGTCTACTATCCTGAGGCAGCAGTCACTCGTGCACACAAGATGGGGAACACAGCAGCTGATGGGTTTTTGGGTCCTCTCACCAAAATCATCAGGAAATCCAGCACCACCGCTCAAGGGGGCCTAACGACCGTCAATACCCCAAAAACAGCAAAGGGTCCAGTGGTCAGTTCACTTTGTTTTGCCAGTGCAGTGGAATGCGATCTCTACCGTCATTCTGCAATCTTGCGAAAGTTTCTCTGTGATGTAAGACAGTCCACGGTGAGATAGTGTGTAACAAACTCCCGGTGCAGGAACTCGGGGGAACGACTTGTGGACAGTCTTATCATGAATTATGTCGCCGTTCATTGCAAGGCGGACCTCATGATTCAAAACAGCACAGCTGAGACGATCGCTCTTGAGAAATCCATGTCTCTAAGTAGTGAGTGTGTCTGACTGTCTTTCCCTCGCCATTGGGGGCCACCTGAGAGGGTGAGGATCTCAAGGGGCAACAAAAATGTGACCCTGACCAGGATAAGCAGATATTGGATGGATGGATGAATGGATGGATGGATGGATGGATGGATGATTTCCCTGACCCAGATAAGCAGTTAAAAGATGTGTGGAAGGACAGATAGATGGATTGAGGGATGGATGGATGGATAAATGTAGCGATAATTACAGGGGCCTTCATACGCACAGGGCTGCGTGAGTCGCGTAACACACGGTGCGTTTCAATGCGACTGATGGCAGCAGCAGGGTTTAAGCACAGAACAGAGGAGTAATTGGACCGAGTCGGCTTAGTGGAAAACAGGCGTTTTTTTTCCCCTCTCCTTCCTAAATTCAAATTTGCAGTTTGAATGGCAGGGAAAAAAAACCAAGATCTTTCAATTATGGCTTCTCTCTTTTTGCATTTAAATGGGACCTGATCTCTGAGGAAATAGTTATGATTTTAATGACAGACTCTGTTCATTAAAAGTCTCATTCTTATTTTCCCTCTCAATTCTCAGTGCAACTCCCCGCCAACCGCCCACCCTATCCCACCCCACCAGATGAATCAAGCTTTTGCGAGCCTGTCCCATCGATTACCTCTGTCCTTACTGAAGACAGCCTTCCGGAATGTTCTGGGAGATTGCGTGTGGCCTTAGTAATCTAGTCCCCTGCGATTCTGACCCTCACGCCTTTGTAGCTAGACTTTACCACCACTAAGACTTCCCACACTACTTCATACTACCCCTCTCCTATTCTTCAATATTTTTGCATAAAACCCGCAATGAATACATGCGAGCAGGTATCTGTTAACCTGCGGGGCGCAGACTTAACATCTTGGAACAGGAAGAGACAACATTTGATTAGAGATCATAAATTTTGCTTTACAACACTTTACTGTTTCAAGTTCCCAGCAATATGTAAATAAGAGCAGAATTAATTGTATCATACATTAGGAAGTCAGGGCACACAAACCCTTTTCAGAAATCTGTGTATTCATTGTGCAATTAGGACCCAAATGTTAATGAATTATGCTAATTTGAGCAATTAGCATATGCTATTGAAGACGATCACAAGCCATGTATTCCCATATGGACCCAGCATGTAACTTATATAGCGTCAGGGTGCGGGGAGGGGGAGAGTTGGCCACTCCAGGAAGCTGTAGTGTGATGCCCACCCCCCTAGCTCAGGCGGTGTGCTGCGAAAGGTGGTGGGGGTGGAGTCACTTGGTAAAGCTCTCCTTTTTCCCGCATAAACAAAGGATCCAACAGGATTACCTTGAGGAGGCGTGGGAATTACCGAATCTGTCCCTTTCTTCGCTCGCCGATTTCGCCATCCCGGACGGTGCCACAACTTCCTCGGAATCGCAGGAATGTGGCTCGGTGCCAAGGCTAGGTGGGGGTCGAGTCCGATTTGAGGATTTGGAGATCCATGTCTTTTGCGCCAGATTCGTCCATCACAGGAAGGGGGAAAACCCACAAGGAACAGAAGCTGCTTAATAACACAAACCAGATCTCCTCTGTACATGTGTACCCATCGCTATTGACCCAAAACCTTTCCCACAGTTCTGGGGTCCTGAAAGTGGGCAGTAACTTCCTGAGCTCTGTTGATCTTACTCAGTTCCAAAAAACTAAATATCCTAAAAGCAGCCACTATCCCCTGAAGATATATTTAAAGATATATGATCCCAATAAACACTAATAATACTGGACACAATAAAGAATCTTCCTTCGAGTCAGCTGAGCTCTTTTCAGAGCCACATGTCATGTCATTTTTTTTTTATTCCAACACCTTTACACACAAGTTATTGTTTCAGGCCCCTTGATTGCTGGAGAATTAGAAAGAAAGACGGATTGCTATCAAAAGCAGGCTTAAAACTGCAGCTTTCTTTTCTTATCTTATACCAACCACCCGTCTGCATACATTACATTTTTACAGGTGTAAGTTGCGCATTATTTATTGATTTTCTGTGTTCACGTTATCATATTAATTTAATCTAAATAAGCTTAAATAAGTCACAGCTTTACAGAAGTTTATAGTTAATTCATTTCAGGCACAGATGAGGTTTGGGTGCCCTGTTAATAAGTACAGAAACAGGCACTTGAATGGACAACTTTTGGGTCCATCTCCTAGACTGTGTAGTTTGTAATTTATGGAGCAGAGCCTTCTGAACGTGCCCACCCAGCTCGTCTCCTTCTCGGTGTCAGTGTCAAGGCGCTTTGTGTGAAAGTCTTTGGTATGTGCGTGCCCTGTGGCGAGCCCATGCCAGGAGCAGCCAGGCCCCCGACCGTCGGACGAGGGAGGGCCCGGCTGCCTGGCCGTTTGGAGCTCATTAGAACAGTCTGAAGGAGGCCGGGTCCCCGGGTCCCAGCACCCCGGGGGCCCACGCTGTCTCAGCTCATTTACAGGCTGTCCTTTCCCTGACAGGTCCTCATTCGCATTTGAATTTAGGTCACATTGATCTGGGCGCCTGGCCAAAATCACAACCTCCCCCCTACAACCCCCAACCAAGAACGGTATAGCAGATAGATTACCCCTTCTGTTACCCACCCCATGATCCGGAATATTCCTACAAAAGAAGCCTGCAGTGTGCCGGCTGGGATTCCGAAAAAATTAGGAAATATGGCCGTTATAGTCCTGCGCAGGCTGAACATTAAAAAACAGGCAACTGGTAAGACGACCGTATCCATGTGTCACACGTAATTATGTCTGCTCTGTACGGGAAGCTTTCCATTAGAAAGCGTTCTGGCAAAGAGTGTACATTATAATTGAATCTGAATTGGCAGGCTAATGCTAATGCGTCTTGTGTATTGTGTATTGACATTTAATTCTGAACTCCAAAAGCAGACCACTTCTTGCTGCTTTCATTCCTGTTTGTTCTAAAACAACCACTACAACATTTATACGAGTCCCTTGTCCTTTCACACACCTGATATAAGACCCGGTCTCAGATAAATCATGTAGTTATCATCATATTTAAGTTTTCCGGGGGGCAGGAATCGAGTTTGAGGTGGCCCCAGTCTCCATAAAATGGCAGGGAATCTTGTCTTGAGTCAGTAGAAAATAACTCTGATGAAGAAGACCGGTTAGGTGCAGAAATTGATTAGATTGAGTGTAGGAGTGACGGAAAACTAGTGGATGAAGGTAAGGAGAGATGTGGCGTATGTGTGGATGCATGTGGTGCACGGTAGCCAATCACAACAGCACGTGCCTGAGCTAAATGTGGATTTAATTATTTCAGAGAGTTGGACTGGGTCAAATTTCAGCAAGGGGGTAAAATTTTTAATAAAGTGTTGTTATAATGTTATCATGCAAATTATGGCTCGTTCAGCTAGTGAAGGCTTGTGTTAAAGATCAAAGAGTCTCACTACATTAACATAAATGCACATTTAGACAACCTATTAAAAAAAAAATTTAAACCTGTCAAAACTTCCGGGTGCACCCTCACCTAGCTTCTCGACTCGCTGCCGTAACTGTCAGATGACACCAATTATAATTAGCATTTTTTTCTCCGTTGGTGTTAATTAAAATATGTCATGGCCAGGAATGTAGGCCAGGGTTTATGCTATAATACTCTGTTTCCTGGTCATAAGGAACGCAGAAGAGCAGCTTTATGCATCAATTCGCATATTTATTAGCATAATATATTAATTTGTCTTAGTTTCTCTTTTCCACTGACCCTGCACTGATATTTTTCATCTGCTGCAACCCCATTACTGGTACCCAGTGTTTTTCGTTGCTTAAGTGCCTAGCTATCACCTAGCTACCCCCTGTTTTCACTGCTTAAGCACCTAGATAGCCCCTTTTCTCATTGCTTAAGCACCTAGATAGCAACTAGCTAGCACCTAGCTAGCCCCCTTTTTCACTGCTTAAGCACCAAGATAGCACCTAGCTAGCCCCCTTTTCTCATTGCTTAAGCACCCAGTTAGCAACTAGCTAGCACCTAGGTAGCCCCCTTTTTCACTGCTTAAGCACCAACATAGCACCTAGCTAGCCCCTTTTCTCATTGCTTAAGCACCCAGTTAGCAACTAGCTAGCACCTAGGTAGCCCCCTTTTTCACTGCTTAAGCACCAAGATAGCACCTAGCTAGCCCCCTTTTTCACTGCTTAAGCACCAAGATAGCACCTAGCTAGCCCCCTTTTTTACTGCTTAAGCACAGAGATAGCACCTAGCTAGCCCCCTTTTCACTGCTTAAGCACCGAGATAGCACCTAGCTAGCCCTTTTTTTTCACTAAGCACCTAGCTAGCACCTAGCTCGTCCCTTTTTTTTCACTGCCTAAACACCTAGCTTGGCGCCATTCATTTTATAATGAAACAGATCTACAAAAGTGGCCTTCAAGATCTTCTTAGAAGATTTTCCCATCCGTGGGTCGGAATGCACCATTCCCTGTTTCATGTCCTGCGGATAAAACGACAGGGCCTCCATCCCGCCACCATTGGCATCCCCGCATCTCTTGCAGAAGTCAATTAATCACAAAATTAAGGAAAAAATAAATTAACAGAATCCGGTCCTACGGCTGAAACAGCTGCCTCATTATGGGCGATCCTGGGAGACCAAATTAAGCTGCGGAATGTATATCTAATATAGCGTCGCACTAATGATACATGTTTAAGGCGAGGGATGTGTAGGCACGGCTTAAAAATTACATGGGTCATTACGGCGCCTCGAAACCAAGATTTATCTGCTGCCGCCGAGCATATAATTTGCGGCGTAGCGTAATAATACAGGCCGTGTAATTAAGCGGGGAAACAAAAGTGCGAGCAGGTCGCCAGACCCTACATCGTCCCGCCGCTTCCTCCGGATGAGGGACAATGGCGGTGGGGGGGGGCACCCATCTGTGGGGCGGAGCAATAAAAGCCATCGCTGCAATATTATCCATCATAATCACCAACACAATATCAGTAATAATGATGGGGGGGGGGGGTGCATTTTGCTCCGATTTGCATGCCCCTCCCTGATTGATGGTTAAATAACCGTCCCACTAGCATGGCCCAGCGTGACGGTGAGTGGGAGGGTTGGTTCAGGTCGCGTTCACACCGCATCCGTCACATAGGTCGGGGTCTGCCAATTATTGGGAATGGCAGGGAAACGACGCTGCAATGATCCGGCGGTACCACAAGGAGGTGTCCAAGTGGATAACGGGCTTTGAAGCTGCTAAACAGGACGCCGCCCAACACCACGATGACAGTGAGGCGGCTCGCTAGATAAAATCGAGCCGCTCTCTGGGTTCTCCGTAGAAATTGCGTTCGAAAACAGTACCCTGGAACGTTCTCAGGAACTTGCTGGGATTGCCGTAACCTTAGTTTTAAACAGAGTCAAATGCCCTGAGAACTTTTTCACAGACCGTCCTGCCAGCATCCTGAAATTTCCACAACGACAACAAAAAAAAGAAACACACACACATCTGCAATTTACTGTATTTTTTTTTTCCCGCTCACCCACATTTTTCAAGATCATTAACTTTATTGCATTGGACACTCCCGCAGCAAAAACAATTCCGCATAATCATCTGTAGCCCGAGTCCCCTGTGCACATGCAAATCTTCAGCCTCCCCTTCACGTCCTAGCAATTACCAGGACCACAGGTGCAGACCTCTCCGAATAAAGGATATACGGCAAATAATGTGATTACTCAGTCATTACATATTGAAGTGCATACATTATGGGAAGCGACCGAACCTGCCATTGTTGACAATGTCTAGCTGGCGCCCTAGATGTAATAGGATTTCAAGAACATAATATGTATAATTTAATCTCGGCAGTTCAAGACTAATTCCTGATTCACGACGGAGATTAATATGAATATGATTAATTGATTATGCGAGCTCAGTTTAATATGTGGATTTTATGCAGTTACCGCGCGACGTTCCCTTTCAGGCTGAACGCGGAGAAGCCATGGCGAAAGCGAGATTAGAGCAGGCGATGGCGGTGTTTGTGAGTCGCGGTCTGGCTGGCTGTTAGCCTCGTCAGTGCTTAACAAAACAGTCGTCAGTTTCTTTAGCACTCGGTTGCGGCCGGCACTCTTGTTATCCCTGAAACTGTCTGTGCTGCTCATCCCTTCGATTAATCTACAGGAACGCGGCCATGCAAGTGCACCGGAAAGTCGGATCGGAAGGTCGTCGGTTCGCATCCCAGGGTGATTTCACCATCGGGACCTTGAGCAAGGCTCTTAACCCCCAGTTGCTCCAGAGCCTGTTTGGCTCTGCATTCTCAATTGCATGTGTCGTAGGATAAGAGTCTTCGCTAAATTGTAATTTATCCATTTTCTGCAAGCACTTGTCCTATTCAGAGTCAAAGGGAATCTGGAGCCTATCCCAGATGTTGTGGGCACAAGGCAGAAAATAACCCAGGATGGGGCATCAACTCATCACACTCACACACCATTCATACCTATAAAATGTTTTTTTGACCATGTGGGACGGGGGTACTGGGGGAGAACATGCAAATTCTACACACTTGGAGCCATGGTGGGGACTCAGAGTCTAGTCCCAAAGGTATGAGGCAGTAGTGCTAACCACTGCACCACCACACCGCCCATAAATTGTAGTTGTTTACTGTAATAGCACTAATGCATTTTTTCCTGATTATCTCGTATAAAATGCCAGGTGTTAGTCATTGAACGTCTTTTGTGTTTCTCATGTGAGACCACAGTCCAAAACCTTGAAGTTCCTTAAAACTGATGATTCCAAACAGCTTAAATATCGGGTGGGAAAAGAAAGATTTTTTTTTTTCGGCCTTAACCCACGTCAAGTGGGTTCCCGCCTCTTCAGCTCACACGGCTCCTCATCTCTTATTTCCATCCACTCAGAAGTTTATAGAAGGGAACGTTTTGAAAGCTGACTCTTAATCGCCGCTTCTGACCCGAGGGGCTAACCTGAAATTGTTTTGCGGGGCCAAAAGTGAAGGACATATGACACAAGACGCCCCATTTCTCACGCGACGTCTGTCGTTCAGGAGATGAAAGCCAATGTTATGGGTTTGTCACACTGAAGCAGATTACATCTCCACGCTCACACCTCAGGGACTGTGTGAAGCCTTCATTACAGAAATAAAGCTGAAATGTGTACAATCTTTGGCTACATAATTCCATAATGCTATTAATAACAATTTCGACGGTTACAGAAAATGTTAAACCATGTGAAATATACAGCTGAATCCTCTGACAGCAAAAAATAGCTATCTTGATTCTTTTAGGTAGGAAGATATTTGAATATTTAAATAGCATTCCTGCCTTCAGTCTGGAAACAAAATAGCAAAACGCTTTGATTCAATAAATTGCCATAATAACTCCTGGTAATATGGGGAGAAAAAGGGGAGATTCTTCCAAAAATGCATTAAATCAAATTAAATGAAATAACATATATTTGAAAGTGTAATTTTTTTACCCATATAATTATTATGATCCCGATAATTGAAACTGCAATCCAGGCAACTTGTATTAAATTAAACTGTAGGAAATGGCACCTTTCATTTGCCAAGGCTCAGTGAGTCCTGCATCAAATGAATTTAATTATTCGTGTAGGTCATATATTATTAATCATCTATATTGATTTCTGAACTCCCGGGTTGCTTGTGGATATGCAAATTTACCGTAGCAATATCAGGAAGGCTTCATTTGCATGGGAGCCCATTATTATTTTATAAGTAAATTTTAATGTGGACTCAATTAAAACTCAGAGAGTGGAACAGTTGAATTGGCCCTGAGTCTGCCCTGGCATGTACAGCCGGGATATATCAATCAGGAAGATAAAACTTTTCCGCTGGAAAGGAAAAGAGACGGAAATCATATCGGCGCCGCTCTCAGCGCTCATCGCATGGCGCTGAGCTTGAAGCTAGCGGTGCTAGCGGCTAGTTAAAGGCTGATTAATAGTTAATGCGGTTAATGAACTGGATTTGTTAGCAGGCTTTTGCGAGTTCAGAGCCCGCCCGCGTGTCTCTCACCGCAGCGAAGGAAACGGAACCGTTATGATGTGGTCCCTGTGAACTATCTGCCGGTACTTGTGGGTTTTCCCGCACATTGTTTGCATGCATGAGTATTACGGTACTATGGAATTTCCTTATAAATGGGTGTGAGTGCAGGTCATTAGTGTAGAATTTCAATATAGATGGGTAATAGAGATGAATTTTTATATTTATATATAGATGGGTAATGGAGAGGAATATCTTAATTTCTGTACATATATGTGAATAATAGATAGCAATGTCTATATTTGAGTATATATAAGCAACAGAGGAACTTCTGTATGGATGGGTAAAAGTGTACGATACAAGTAATTTCTATATTTGTTTGTCCAATTGAGAGGAATTCTTATATTTATGTATGTATACATACAGCATATGGGTAATAAAAAGTAGTTTCTATACTTCTGTTTATATGGGTAATAGCGATTAATTTCTATATTCCATATACCTAAATGTCTGATAGTGTCATTTCTGATTGTCAGCATATATGGGCTATAGAGAAGAATGTCTGCACGTATGAGTAACTCAGGAGTGAACGGCTTTGTATTTCCTTCATGCGATACGTAGATGGACTCCTTATTAATGAATAAGTGAAATGTTTTGCGATTGTGAGTATACATCCCCTTCTGAGTGACTCTTCAAGGCCAGGCTGTGAGAAAATGAGGTCTTGAAGGTCTTGGTATATGTTTGGATCAGGATACAGCCCCTGTGTCGTTACTGAGATGCTTTACCTTGGTTATGTGCAGCAAAATGTCTCAAACACTCTTTACTTTTCTCACAGGATTATTTGTGTGAAAGGGGGATGCGCTGTAGTGACCTCTGGAGCTGTTTGTGGAACTCGTGCTCTATGGAACAGGCAGCAGACGCCTGTATCTGACAGACATGCAGACCCAAAAATCAAAAAAGCACTTTCTGTTTTTCTCCTCTCCCCCCCCCCCATCATCCAGCGAGTAGCTGTGGTACGTGCTCTGTCTTTGTCGCTTTATTGCATCGTAAATTTGAAAAGGAAGAGCTTAGACCCGGTGCCGGGTCCCCTAAGGACAGGAACTAGGCTGTCATGCTCCGCTAGAAATCAGGCCCGGCTCATCATCATAGCCCCCCCCCAACCGAGAGTCATTTCCTCAGAGAACCTGCTGACCCTCCAGCATGTAGTTCTCATGGGAGACCGGCTCACACAGGAAGTTCCTGTCCAAACACAGTCACACCACAGGAAGTGATGCGGTGCCATAAGAAAACGCACAGACACACATATGGTCTGATAAGACAAAAGATGAAAGGCAGGCCAGGCTACACACTTTTCCCACAGTAAACAGAAAGACTAGTGTTAGAGTGCATAAATCTACTGAATAGCGCCTTGTGTTCACTGCTTTGTAGAGTTAAAAGACTTAAATTTTATATACGAACTGACAGTCTTCTAAGAACAGGCCGTTATAATGACCTGAGTGAGTGTGACTAAGGCTTCCCCTGTCATTTTCGCCCAAACCTTTCTGGAAATGCTCTCAGAGTTATTTTGAAGGGATTTGGAGACATGTGAGGCAACGGATATAGCCCAGAACCACAGGCCCACGTCCTACAGAGGGTTACTGTCAGTCAAGAAGAAGTCAACCTCGACGTGACATCTGGTTTAGCAGATGAGAGCTTTATGAACCCTGTCAGGCGTCTTCCAGAACTTGGACCTTCTCCGTCTTACTGCTTGAGAGCTTGTGACGGAGGTCCTTGCCAGGTCTTGGTCCACCTGGTATGTTTTTCCACAAGCAAACATTTTGAAGCTCTGCTGCTTGTCGCCCCAGCGGGGGCTGGGTCACGTGATGTGGAGGGTGGGATTCTGGATCTTCTAGGAATGCCAGGGGGCAGGGAAGCAGGACCTGTCAACCTCAGATGCTGCCCTCAGAAATAGCTTCTGTTGCAATCCATGCTGGAGAACGTGAAACGAGGCCCCACAGATTGCCAGTATTTTCCGCCACGCAAAAGCCTTTATCTGAGGCCCTTGTTGGCACAGTCCTATCGCGGGACAAGGCAGAACTTCAAAGCTCGAGGCTGAAATCATGCACATCCCTTTTCTTGGCCTAGAGGACCTTGCAGGTCCGTTTGGGTCGTGGTTATCTGGATCAGCATACTTGAGGGGGCGGGATGACGGGGCATGGACAAGCTGACCTTGTCTGTGCGTTTCTCCATTGCTAAAGGAGCCTCCGTACCTCCAGCTGCAATGTGGCATCTTACATCAACATAGCAAGAGATACATGAGCAGATTTTCAAAACTCAATTAGTTCACGGGATACATTTTCGAAAAAAATCCTTTGGTCTTTTTTCGAAATTTTGCAAAAGTTCTCCGTTGGTTTACTTGAGGACCGAGTGAGTTTTGTTCTCAGTCCTGTAACATACAATGAGGAAGGGTGACTTTAGGTTATTGGCGGTCTCATCTCAAAAACAACAAAAAACAGACTGTATGAGTTTTAAAAATTTGCTTTTCAAATACGCCAGTTTACACATGTCAGATGCACGGGTCCGAAATGGGGCAAACAAAGTGAATTCTGTGACAAATTCCCACCAGAACATATGTCTAACCTGGCTTAGAAAAGCGCGTCACATTCAGAAGTGTGCTAATGGCGTGTTGCTTACATCACACACGTGTTAGGCGTGTTAGAATATCTTTTGTGTGAATCTTGTGCTCGGTGTCTGACATGAAAACAGAAGAAAAAACACGTCCGTGTGTGCGTGTAATAAACTTGTTCAGAGTACCCTTTTCCCTACGAAGTGTTAAAAATAGACGCCGTTCTCCGTCGGCAAGGCTGTAATAGCTGTGCTGTGTCACTTCCTCAGGGCCCCATGGGGCCCCGGGGCCTTGCAGAAGCACGCAGAGCGGTGGCTCCGGCCCTCCGCCTCCCGCTGCCAGGAGGGAACGACGTTCCCATTGTAATTCCCACATTATTTGTGGTGGAAATAGCTAAAGAGAGCCAAGACAATCATAAGGGCTCTGGGCCGAACTGGTGTCATCAGTGTCTAATATCAGAAGCTCAGAAAGGACAATCATTCCTCTCGGATGATGCCAGGGTGATTTAGCATGGACGTGCAAGCACACCTCGCACTAAGATCGGAGTTCCGAGTATCTGTGGGACAGGCATTATAGTTGGAAAATGGACTCCATGGATTATTGTGGGGGTTGATGTTTGTTGTTGTGTGTTACACAGTGTGGAAATGGATGTAATTTGTACGCTAAGCACCAGCGGTGTACTATAATGTGTGCGGGGTATTTATGTATGCCGCAAGTGTTGGCCCATTTGGATCTTGCAGCTTATTGCTGGGAGGACTGGGAGCCTCCCATAGGGGTTTGGGCTAACCCACAGCGACGCTGGTTCCAGCAGAGAATTTAGGGTTCGGGTTGCCGTGACGACGCAGCACGTCACAGGCGGATGCGAACAAGAGGGGTGCGTTCGAGAGGCAGAAGTTAAGCTCCGCACCGCGAATACTCCATGTTTATGGAGTCGCACGGAAGTTTCAGACTTTGTGGAGTCATAAAGTACATGTGCGGGAAAAGGAAAAAAAAAACACAGAGGAGATTCAGCAATGGTGGGAAGAAGCGAATAAATAAATGATAAATAAACAAATGAAGAGAAGCACCCTGAAGTAAATAAAAACCACAAAGATGCCCCCCCTCCCCGCCGTCCTCTGTGTCATCTCCGGCGCTGCATGCAGCCGAATCCCTCTAAAACCCTCAGCTACTGGAAGCTGTGGGGAGATGCAAAACAAAGGAGTTTTCCCAGTATGGGAGGCCACTCTGAGTGTCTCCACTCCCAGCGAGCCAGCACCCCATCCCCCCCCCCGCACCCATACGTATCCGAAATGCAAAACACACCCCTAACCACGCCACCCCCAGAGCCAAACCCCAAAGTCACAGCTGTACAGTATGGGGGCGGGAGCTGGGTGGGGAGGGGGGGGGTTGATTCTTGAAAATCTAGAACAATAAGCTCTTTCAGGGGAATACGCGGAAGGGGCGCGTACGAACACACACACACACATACACACGCGCGCACTCACATCTCGCCCACTCTGTTCCCGTGGACCGCTGGTCAGATCTCCCCCTGAGGTCTGACACAAAGGCATTTTGGGCCATTTTTCTCTGGTTCTTTATCATCAGCACCCAACACTCACTTCCCCTACAAGTGGAGGTGTGTCTCTCTGCCCCTGCATGACCCCACCCCCACCAGCCAACCCCCGACACTCCCAGTTTCCTTCCCTTCAGTGGGACGATATAATGCATGCAGTCGTGCATGATGCCGTTTCCCGGCCCTTACGCGGACATCTCTGTCAGGCGTGCGAAACGCCCACCATGAAGCACCGCTTTACTCGCACACCTTACAAACTACAAACTGTGCCGGCGGGTTGTTCTGGGGGTTGTCGTGAATTTCACGAGTCAGTTTGCCAGGAGAGCACAGAGCTACCGAGTCGCCGTAAATATTCCCATTCTGTTTCACCGTGATTATGCCATGGGGGCGGCATTCCGGCCAAAGAGGGAGCTGTTCAACCCACCGAAACGGCCTGCCTGGCCCACCCTGGGTTCCCGGGAGATACGGTTAAGTTTCATGGGGTCCCTCCTGGTGCCAGGTGCCGTTCACTGAATCACACCGTGAGGGGAATAGCAGGGACCAGTCCGGCAACGGTTACGGCACAGAGGACGCGGGGCCGTATAAGTCAAGGATTTATATCGATTGATGTGGCTCTCGGTCGAGGCCAGAGTCTGCGGAAACCATTGCTCTTGGGGCGGTGGGGGAGTGACGCACAGAACAGCGCCCCCCCCCGGGCGGGCGTACAGGCTCCCCTCATAGCCCATGCCGGAGTAAAACTTTACAGCTTAATTTGACATGGCCGCAGCTCTGGAGGAATTGAGAGGCCTCCTGAGACAAGGGCACTGCCCGAAAGGTCTCAAAAATATGAAACAGAAAAGCAAATGCAACCCTCCTCTCGGGCTCGGCCTTCACGGGACGGACCCAGGAACATATGGAGGAGTTGGAGGTCCGAGAGCTCGCGAGTGGCAAGGAAAGCTCATGCATAGTCCATTAATTTCACTTTTTTTTCAATAAGTAAACTTTAAGTATTCGTGAAATGAGCACTGAAGCCTCTTTAACTGTGTTTTCACAGCTGGGCAAAGCCCCCCCCCCCCCCATCCCGTACGGCAATAAAGCTCCTTCCTGAATGAACATTAAAATGGGGAACCAGTAACATCATACTTGGCAGCCCTAGATCACCACTAAACACCTAGTGAACCCAGCGATTAACCGGAGCGGCAGGAAGAAAATCTGTAAACCATTCGGCTTGCCCATGCGCTAGTAGCCTTGGATTTTTACCCGGTGACATATGGATATTTAATCATATTCCCCTCTCTCTCTCTCTTCCACTCCTCTCTGTGTCCGCTCTTCCACAAGAGAGAATGTGAGTCTTGGACTGGGCTTTTCCGGAAAGTGTTCTCTGCCCCCGGAT
>JAODJX010000015.1:611697-629195 GCA_026776945.1 Isichthys henryi
CCCCCCCCCCCCCCCCCCCCCCCCCCCCCCCCCCCCCCCCCCCCCCCCCCCCCCCCCCCCCGCCCCCCCCCGGTGCAGACTGTTAGCTGGGGAGTATTTTACTTTGCTGTTCATACAACAAATTAATATAAAATATTAAGCAAAGAAGTCAGTTGTTTCTGTAAAGAACTTATGCAAAATTTTATGTCAAAATTTTAATTAAGTCAGTTTTGGATACATAACCCAGCTGGGCAGTATTTAATAATACAATCTCCCCCCTGTATTTTAAACCATCCTCCTTTCATACAAAAATCATCTCGACCCACCAGGCCAATGTTAGTTTGTTTGGATTCTAGTCTTTTTCTGACTGTTCTGAGTGACAGACTGTAACTTATCCAGCAATGAAAATACTGTAAATCAGTAAGAAATGCATGTCAGAATGTTATGCATTGTACTGCAGGAGTGCCAAGACAGACTACAGCAGAGACAGACATTTCAGGTCCAGAAAGTAAAAATCCAGACCAGGATTTTGTTTCGACCAACCAGTTGAGCATGAAGAGTCACAGTCACAGAGTACTGAACTGGTTGGTTGAAACAAAATCCTGGTCTGGATTTTTAACTTCTGGACCTGAAATGTCCACTTCTGGATTACAGTGATATCTTCAGAACAGGGGGCCCCGTGTCACTCCAGACATCAGATTGTTGAATCTGGTAAACATCTACAAGGGGAACATTGCTGGTTAAAAATATCTGCAAATGTGCTGCTTATTTTTGGGGAGAGTTGCAAAACCACTAAGTGTACCTATTTTCCCATGTCTATAAACAGCCATAATTTAAGCTTAGCCCTGTGAGACTTTTAAATGAGCCGTTGTTTGTAAATTGCGAGGGTCATAAATGCTAACTTCCTGTGATGTGGGGACGCCCCTCCCTCTTTCTCACCATAAAGCAAAGATGCTGCCATTCTGAAGAAGACATTTTGGCTGCTGTGACTCGATTTGAGACCTTGCTGGTTTTGAGTGACAGGACTCAGTGTGTGACTCAGCCGGTTGAGATGCTGTGATAGGATGGTCGTTGGTTCAGATCCCAGGATCAGCAGGGTGATGTCACCATTTTGCTCCAAGGACTGTCTGCCCTGCTTTCTCTCCAAAATGTACATTGCATTGGATAAAACAGTCTGCTAAATAACTTAATTAGTCAAATTAAGAAACAAGATGCTTTTCAGACAATGCCGGTCTCCCGTCCCTTGTTTGTGCTCAAACGCAATGTTTGGGACCCTTAAAAATGGAAATCGCCCCCACAAGCAGACCTCGGAAGGGGCCACCCCCCACGCAGTCGTCATGATAGCTTTTGCAGAGAGTGGGGAGCCGAAAGAAAGCGCAGAACGAGACTAGCGGCCTACAGCAACCATCGTCATCACCCCGGCCCCAACCTCAGGCCCCTCGTCGTCAAATGTGGGCTTCCCCGGAGAGACCGAAACATCAGATTTGGTTCTCCTCAGGAAATATCAAAATCAAAACGTTTAAATCATTCTATCACATCCTCAAAAACCTGGAAAACAGACATGCATAAAAAAAAAAAAATGACCTAAAACTTACTCAGTGATAATCCCCTATAGAATGACCGTTCTTGCGTTTTGTTCCGGAACCTTCTCTGTCAGCGTGAGTTTGGTGGGGGATGTCCCCCCCCCCTCCTCGCCTTTCAGCATCCTTCCTGGGACTAACACAGTAAACCCCCTCCAGATGGCAAAGAATAATTACACCTGTCTCCCACAATCTCTACCTGTGTCCATCTCACGCGCGTAGACAGGAAACTTAACGGTGTTCTGGGCCGGCCATGCCAAGGAAAACAACTGTTCTGGGTATTTCCTCTAACACCGGCGCTGTTCTCGTGGTCATTGGCTGCCGCGGCTCTGTGTTCCGGAACACCTTCCGTAGGCAGTGTTCCCCTGACGACCTACAGTCAATTTGCAATTAATAAAACCCCTAATGGTGACATAATCCTTTCTGATTGTCCGAAAAAGAAGCGATTAGATGCGATCAAATTAGGGGATATGGATCTGGCATGGTGGGTCCATCGTTTAGCTTGTCACTCGCAGACAGCCGGGGACATCCCAGTCACAGTGCGTCTGGTGCCCGAGTGGCCGGGCGGGAGTGTATGTAACTGTGCTCATGGAGATGAAAGCCCCTTTTAATCCATTTGGGCATGCCCGTTTCCCATTGCAACTTCCCTCAGCTTCCATTCTGCTCTCGTTGGGCACATGACAGCTGGGCTAACTGAAATATAAGTGAATATTAAAGTGATGTTTGGAGAGGAGGAAGGAGAAGGGCTGAAGGGTTGGGCCCCCGCCCCTTCAAAGCTATGAGGGGGCGTCCCTAGTGATGTCAGTGTGGGCAGCGGAGCCCAGCACGGGGCTCATTCTGTTTCTGCCTCACGCCAAAGCCGTCCAGGGATGAGCCGCAGCCTGTGAGGGCTGGAGGCCTGACAGAATGGCTTGGCCATTTTTCCCAGCATGCAACAGCAGACGTCATTAGCTCCCCGGCCCCCTAAGCTCACAGGAGACGGCTGTTGCAAGCTGGTGTCATAAGAAATAGTTGTGGATTTCCAGAGCAGGGCACCATTCAAACCCACCCACCCCCCACCACACCCTGCCAGCTCGAACCAAACATGAATTATTATAAAAGGAGAGAAAGTCCGTTACAAGCTTGTGGTTTGGAAGTTGTTTCTCAAAAAAAAAAGAAAAACACTTAAGTACAAGAAATTTCATTATAATAATTATCCGAGTTTTGTACCTCTGGGCCCCAAACGGGTTGCATATGGGGGGGCGGGGTAGTTGTTGGAGGAGGGGGACATGCAAAAGATTCTTATTTGATTCTTTATTTTCATTAAGGTGCTGGGCGGGGGAGATTAGCACGTTTGGCAATTGTCGTCATCAGCCTCCTAACGCAGCCTCTGTGGCGGCTCCAGAGCCGTCCCGCCTGGACCCAGAGCCGTCCCGCCTGGTCCCAGAGCCGTCCCACCTGGACCCAGAGCCTTCCCGCCTGGTCCCAGAGTCGTCCGGATTGGACCCAGAGCCGTCCCGCCTGGACCCAGAGCCTTCCCGCCTGGTCCCAGAGCCGTCCGGATTGGACCCAGAGCCGTCCCGCCTGGACCCAGAGCCGTCCGGATTGGACCCAGAGCCGTCCGGATTGGACCCAGAGCCGTCCCGCTTGGACCCTGGCCAGAAAAAAAACAGAAAAAGAGGGAAGACAGCTGCTTGTGTTTGAAGTGGCAGCGAGGGGCTGTGAATCACCTCTTTAGGGGCTGGGGGGGTGAAAACTGGGACACTGCAGGCTGTGCTTGTGAGCCCGACCTGGTGTCACTGGGAGTTGAAAAGGTGATGACACGCCACACACATGTTGTCTTATTATTATTATAAGCTACAAATGGTACTCAAGTATGTTTGAAATATCATCTTGCTTGCAGTGAACAAATAGGAAAAAATATATATATACACATTTTATGAAGAATTTAACTATTTGTGTATTACGGTCAAGGCCAGTGAACCTTCCATCCATAATAACATTATTTTTGCTTTTAATAATTAGATTCTTCCAATTTATGTTAATCTTTAATCTTAATTTTAATATGATCATGAATTCAAATACACTATTTCACAACTGAAACTGACCGGGAATATCATGCCTAATCCTTAATGTTGTATATTCTGTTTACTATCCCATTGGATAATTGTCTTTTTCATGCATGTTAATGCTAACCTGTAATGTGTCACCTGTAGGTTACTATAATATACTCTTATATGGTAACAGCATTGCTTCAAAGTCATAAGTAGCCTAAAAAACATGTATGCGTGCAGCTTCATTCAGTAATAATCTGACTGTTCTGTACTTCAGCAGTGATAAGGTCCCTTAGTATGACCTCTCTGTGTATGTAGGAATAATCCTTTATAGTAGAAGCGTTTTATGCAATAATTTTCCATAGTATGTTTCCATGTGTGTGCAGTAACAATCACTCATGGTATACATACTGTGATTATCCCCAATAGTGTAAATGTTCCACACACCTACAGTGATAATCCCCCATAGTGTAAGTGTTCCGTGTACATACAGTGATAATCCCCCATAGTGTAAATGTTCTGTGTACATACAGTGATAATCCCCCATAGTGTAAGTGTTCCGTGTACATACAGTGACAATCCCCCATAGTGTAACTATTCCTTGTACATACAGTGATAATCCCCAATAGTGTAAATGTTCCACACACCTACAGTGATAATCCCCCATAGTGTAAGTGTTCCGTGTACATACACTGATAATCCCCCATAGTGTAAGTGTTCCGTGTACATACAGTGACAATCCCCCGTAGTGTAACTGTTCCGTGTACATACAGTGATAATCCCCCATAGTGTAACTGTTCCGTGTACATACAGTGACAATCCCCCACAATATGGCCGTTCTGTGTGCATACAGTGATAATCCCCTACAGTTTGGCGGTTCCGTGCGCACGTTCTCCTCAATGCCTGTGCAGCCGCTTCAATCAGATGCTGCCTCGGCTGCGGTTTCGCTGCCCCCTGCTTTATAGATCCGGAGTCTGGGTCCAGCAGCGCTTTCCGCCTTCCCTCCCCCGGAGGAAATGACAGCACCTCCACGGCAGCAAGTTAACACCTTCCCACGATCTAACGGTTTACCCCTTTCATTAAGTGCCGCTCTCGGAACCCCGTCCCCGGGGGGGCGCTCTCCGACGGCTCCGACCCTCAGCCTAACTGCCATTTAATCTGCTTTAATATTTACTTTGGAGATGAATCTTTCATACGGTCTGAGGTCATTTCTGCATACTGCAGAGGGCGTTTAATTGAAATGCGTTTGACATGCTCAGTGAAAAGCCAAATTCAAACTAAACAGGGGGAAACAGAGAGTGGAAAGAAAAAAACAGTAATGGAAGCATAAATCCCAAATCCCCACAAATGAAATATAAATAGTCTGATTTATTTCGGCTGAAACACCTTGGACTCGGACATCGATTTTTGTCTGCGAGATTTTTTTTTTTCTGGTCTTTGAGCAGAAGATGCGGAAAAGAATGTGCAGGTTATCAGACTTAGCGCTCTGTGTTGTTTTTGTAATTCAGGGACAATTATTATTAAACGTATAACCACGCGTTTCCAGCAGAATATTAATTATTAACGGCTTCTAGCGATCGAAAAAAGGAGCGCGGCTAAATAAATGATATCCCAGATGTCAGAATGAGGTTTCTGAGAGAAAGGGACAGGACTGCTTTAGGAATTACTGTGTGATGTGTCCTGTATGTTTAGTACAAAACCACAGTGTGACCCAGGGACCGTTTATGACTTGTTAATCTGTACTAAACACGCGTATTAGGCATAGTAAATTAAGTCCAGTTTCTAAACCATCCAGACAGGCTCCATTCCTGCCAAAAACAATCGCATTTAGAGCAATTTCTGTCAACATTTAGTGATATACTCGTCTAATGCCTTAATGGCTGTATTTTTTAGATTTTATTATTTCTCCTGAAATGCGGAGTAAACAGTTAAAATTCCTTGAACCTGAAGAGCACGTGCATTTCTCTGAAAACAGTTACGGTGGACGTGGGTGTAAAGGGTAAAGGAGTGCTGTTTTGTGTGGGGGAGGTCAGGTCAAAGGTCGGCGAACAGTGTGGCATTTGTGCCAGCTAGCGGGGCCGCTAATAGCGTAGGACACTTGAGGGGTGTGAAGGTTCTGCAGCCCAACACCACAAAGCGCAGTGAGAGCCGAGTGTATCCATGCGTGCTGCGAATTCCTAACGCTTTTCCATTGTCTTTCCGGCACTTTCCGTAAAAGGCTGTTTGTGCATGTTGGACGGCACATGGGCCTCTACGGGGAATAGACTGGGCCATGCCAGTCCCTCCCAGCATGCATTTGCAGGAGCCGGTTCGGCTGTGGGATCTCTTGACTCCCCCCGTTGATCTCCACAAGAGCCCAGCCGCTGAGCTGGTGATGGGGGGCAAGAATGGAATCCATATGTTTTGTTATTACATGAGAGGTTCATGCACTGGATATTTGGGGGGGAACTGAACTGTAACTGGAAACAAACTGGAACTGGAAAAAAACACAGGATCCCCACCCCAACCTCCATGCATGTCTCCTCAGTCAAGATCTTTAACTCTTCAAGACATCAAAACCTCAGGTGATCTCCAAACTCAACACAAGCCAGAATTCAACTGCTACTCTTGAGCTCAGAAAGTCCTCAGATCCACGTACTGATTCAGCCCCGTGATCTTTGAAGCATCTGAAAATGTAATATACATAAGAAACAAAACTTAAATCAAATAAAACAAAATATAAAAGGTAGAGTCAATATCAAATAAACTACAATATAAACTCTTTAGGAGAAAAGATGGATAGTCTGTTTTCTATAAATGACTATATATAACTATGCAACTAGTTTGTAACGTAACTAGTTCCCTGTGAGAAATAAATTAGCTAAACATGCTATACAGTGGAAGTATTTTTTAAGATGCACTTTGCTTTTGACATCATCATTTGGGTGCCCACTCCCTGCTTTGTGGGTCTCCCTCTTGGCTACCTTTCTGACTTCCTTCACCATGCAGATATTAATTATCGCACAGGTAGAAACGCGTCTGGTAAAACCCGAGGTTCTGACAGTTAGCTGCCTTACAAGCCTCAGAACCTTCAGCAGCGCCTAAAAATCTAGCTTGCGTGATAAATGCGTAGCTAAATGTGCGGGGCCTCAAATGCCAGATTTCAGCAGGCGAGCTGAGCATCCAGCCCACCTAGAACATCAGGAGGTCCTCAAACACCAACAGACCGAACTTACTAGGGTCATCACCCCCTTCAGCAATCCTACCACATTGATGGGAGCTGAATTTATCTCTGGAAGCCCCCCCACCCCACTGAAACCCACCAAACCCTTAATCCTCTCTTTTGAAATGTGCAGAATCGGGTGTAAAACGAACTGTCAGCCCTTTGAAATTTAGCCTCCATTTTTATTGATGGGAATAAGAAAGCACCCCCCCCCCCAAAATTCCTCCCTTTCAGTCTGACAACACTTGTGTAAACAAGCCTGTCGAGGGTCCATATTTCAGGCAGCCCAGGATATCGCCCGCTTGGAGCATTGAAACCTTCAGAAATGCAGGTACGTCTCAGACGGCGAACACTGCAAAGCCGCTAACCTGTTACTCTGCCCAAAATACCACCGGACAACTTATCATTTAAATACGCCTATAGATAACGGTAAATAACAAAACCCCACATAAACCAGTCTGCCGACACCATGCAGTTACGTTACAGTGGTGGTTCACGGTGCTGGTCCTTGCAGAATATCTGACTTCCTAATGAATTCACCCTGATGCAGCTGTTGACAGACTGAAAGGTGTGACACCAAACATGTTACACTGAACCTGTCAACTCAGTGTCTGCTGGTCGTTTGTGTGCATTTTAGCAGAAAAACTGTTTTTTAGAGCTTTTACCTTTAAAAGGTAATGCATGTCATTAAATTTCGTCAGTGCTTACTTAATCTGGTGTTAACCCTTGAACAAACAGGTTTTGATAGATAGATAGATAGATAGATAGATAGATAGATTGATTGATTGATTGATCGATTGGTTGATTTTCACAAATGATATTTGTAGAATCCCACTGCTTTTGTGTTTTATTTTTTCATGGCCTGACACTTTAGAAATGTACTTAATATCCATCCTACCCCTCTGCCCTCTATGGCCCCCTGCGCACAGAGGGCTCCACTGAATGATAACCAGCACGTGGTATATTCCCAGAATCGAGGCTAAAATCAGCCAGCTGAGCTAATGGTGAGCAGCTCATTGGGAATTATGCAAAAACATCCACTGATCCGTCTCTGAGCCGCACAGCGGGAAGCACCTGCGGGAACGTTTGCGATTCCGGATGACTCCATTCGGCGGAGATGACCATGACGGCAATCAGGAGGGGCGGCCATATTGATTTCCGGTGGAATTCCCCAGTAACGCACAATCCTGGGCTTCATTTGTGTTTCACATTGACTCTTTTAAAAGTAAGCAAGCTGCAGGTCAAGGGGGCAAGTAATATCTCTAGGTGGTCTGTGGACCCTGGCTAGCTGAAGCTCATTAGATACCACACAGGCACACATATGATGGACTTGCCATCCATCTATGTTTCAGCTAGCAGTAAGGTAGGGGCAATTCTACCAAGGGGCAGGGCCACTTGGGGGCCCCAAAGAGACATAATTCATATAGAGAGGCGAAACCTTATCATTAGCCAATGATTTGTTTTGAAACGGTGAGTGACGGGGAGGAGGAACTCTGGCAACCAATCAGCTGTTAGTGCCCCAGTGGGCCCGCCCCTCTATACACCCCTGCACCAGGTCTGGGTTGCCTACTGTCAGAAGGTACCTTTGCATCAGAACTCTGTGGCAACAGCGTGCCATGATGTCTCTGCGACTTTGGGAAGCATCATCCTCTTAGTCACACTGATTCCAAGCAGTGGGATGAATCACTGTCTTCGCATTGGCACGTTTACATATGCTTGTTATTTCAGTTGTTCTGACTGTGTAAACACATCTGTGAGAATAATCCACTTTTATTCAAAGGCAGCCAGAAAAAAAAGTATACTGTAAACTGTGGCTTTAGGGCAGAATTTATACTGTGTGCTGTCTTTCCCATATATATCCCTAAGGGTCATCACAACATGCCCTGACTTGTCACCTGACACATCACCTGACAAGTCAACCGGACACGTCACCTGACACGTCAGTCACAGTTTCAAGTAAAACCCATGATGACTCCAGTCATTTCCTCACCTCCCAATGGTCCTTGTAGCAGTCGTTCAGCATCCTTGGCTGAGAAGCCCTTTGAAGTATCTCCTCTGCCCTCAGACACCTGGACATAGGTGGGTCACATTAGTAGGACCCGTGATTGTTTCAGAAGAATCCACTTTTAGTGTCCATTCCTCAGCGAATAGAAGAGGGAGCTACATCAATGAGGCCTCTGAGGGTGGAAAAAAGCAACCGTGGGAAACACATTTTTTTCTATCCAAAAAAATGTGGATTAAAAAAATTATATTTGTTGCCAAAATTTTAATTTGAAGAGTTATAGGAGACCAAAGAAATGAAGAGAACCTGGTGAATTAAAATATAGCGAATCGGTTGAGATGACCCAAGGGTAACTTTGTTTCTAACGGCAGGAAGTACATTTTTTATGAAGTTATTTAAGCTTGGAATGATTTAGCGGCGCTGATACAGGCAGAGGGTCCCCGTGTCCTACACGACTGAGACTCAGAGGATAGTCGTACGTAAAAACGGGAGCCAATATGCACTTCTGGGGCGGTTTGACCTTCGCACATTGTAAGCTGCGCTCCTCTTCGTCACTGGAAGCCAGATGCACGCCGTTGTGGGTCACAGTGAATCGTTTTCACAGAGATTAAGTACAGTTCATGCGTGTCAGTCCCTCGCCACCGGCAATTAACCTTCGTGGGTTCCAAGACGGCTCCCCTCCTCTTTGTACCTGAGATGGAGCGAAGAAGGGAACCCACTTCGCACTTGTTAACGAGCCAGGACGCACTCGGCCAACCCACTCGTGAGTCCCTGTGCGAGAAACTGGTGGAGACAGTTTTCCAGGTATAGCTGGGACAAATGAGTGGGAGTTTATTTAATTTTTTTTTTGGATGGGTGTATGCGATGATACGCCCATCCCCCACTCCGACAGAGCCAGGGTCTCACACGAAGCAGGGACTCCGAGCCACCTTGCACCGAAACTGAGGAGATGTAAATTATCCAGGACTCGGGGCAGCATAAAACTTCTCGGGAACGTGTGCCAGGAGAGGAGCTGCAGGTTCAGCGCTTTTTTCCCCCAATCCCACAATGCACTCCTTCTGGACGTCCCTCACGCCTCCAAGGTAGCGGAGACGGAGAGTAAACATGATGTACGGTCGCTCTGCGGGCCCCCACCGGCGGCATTACGGCCCCGTGCTGTAGCGCTCCGTGTTGATGTGTGTTTATACGGACCTTTTTCAGCCGTGCTGGCAGCGACCCCTCGCATCCTGCCATTTCTGCTTTGGTTCCATCTGCTCTTGGATGCCTGACTGCGGTCTCCTCCAGCCCAGGGTCGGTTTCCTCGGCTTGGGCTTGCGCGACGGCCTGACCCACTCTCACATCGCATGGTGAGTATGTAATCAGAACTGGAGCATCGTGGGGGACACAAATGCATTAGAGATTTTGGGTCCCATGAAAGCATATCATATTAGGCCCACAACCCAGACCAATCCAATTATGTTCCAATTTTTTTAAGGTCCCTGTCACTCTGGGGTATCCCACCCCCTCCCTTACGGCACCCCTGGATCAAGAATGACAGAAGGCTTACATGTGGTCAGCACTGGTTTGCGTGGCTCTGCATTAATCATTCCTCTAATTAAGGCCAAAACTTTCTAAGTAAACATAGTAAACACACAGTGCTCCTTGCAGCCGTATATTAAAACAGATCAAGCAAACATTTAAATCGTTTGTTGTTTCAATTATATAAAATGGAAACTACATATAATGATCACTCATCTATCTCCTGTAACTGTTTATCCAGTACAGTATCACAGGCTATATGATAAATTGTGTGTTAAATATATAATTATTACATATTATCATAATTTACAAGTTATATTACATGTAATAATAACAGCTATACATATTGGATTCCCATATGTAGTAATTATAATTATTGTTTTGCCGGCATGTTCCACACACTCTTGAATTGGAGGAACAGTTAAATAATGGCTTCGATTTAAGCACTGGCCAGTGATTTGGTCAGGGTGCGCCGTTCATCTTCCCGGCAGTTCGGCAGTCCTGCTCCGTCCGTCTTTCGACGACCGTGGCGCCCTGGAGTGATAGCTGGAACTTTCCGGCATGAGACGAGGTGGAGAAAAGAGAGAGACATTGGGACGAGTGTGGGATGATGACGGGGGGCGGGGGTATCCATTGTGCGCCTGCGTACGTCACCGCGGGGTGGGGACGGCGTCTATTTTTACCCCGGCGTGAGTCTCTGGGGGAGAGCCGGCTAGGAGAGGCCTTCGTGGGACGGGGCAGGTATCCCTGCTGCCTCAGCATGGCTCGTTTGTCATCATAAATCCGTCCACACACCGCTCCGCCACCTGGGGAGGAAGACCCCGCCATCGTTTACAAGACTTGGTCGTTTATTTTTTTCGGGGGGGGACCTCAAATAACAGAGATTTCCTCCTGTGTGTGACAGTGTCCCTCAGTAAGGGCGCACTCTCACAAAGTGACTTAAAAGGTTTTTGCTTTTAACGTTTAAGATTTAGGGTTTGGCTCGAAACATGAAGAAAGATGCAGAGAATCCGTCCCTCAAGTATGACAGCACACGCCAAGCACACACGTGTAGCATGATGGTCAAAATATACGGTCACTGAGGGTGACATTGTAAAATTCGAATGCCTTTGATACTTCTGCTGTGGACATGTCATTGTGATGTCAGCGTGGGACTATACATGGCCAAGGAGACATGGGCATCTCGGGGGGCACGTGTCCACGGGCCTGTGAGGGTTAACGGTCAGATGGGGAGGGGTTCATGCTGAGCTTGTGGCCTCGCTGGGCCCCCCTCCAAAAACAACTTGATAAAAAGCAAAGTTCAGGGAGCCTTTCCATCCCCAGGAGAGGCCAGGCTCCCAGCTGTGACCCCCCCCCACACACACACACACACACACACACCCCATATACACACCAGCACCTGGCCCCCGCTCGCCCCAATTATGATCACACTCACTGATCTTACTGCCTGGAGACACCGCTCATTGAGGACCAGAGCGAATGAACCACTAAATCATGTGACAAGGCTCAGACCCATACTCCCAGGGCATTATGGGTAACAGCGGCCATCCTGCTCAGAAGCAGCAGGTGCAGCGTCCGTCTATGACGTGCACTTGTCTCCCGCAGCGTCCCGGTTTGAATCAAAGTACTGGGAATACAGTGGGAAGGTTACACCAGTGTGCCTTCCCAGGAACCGCATTAAATCTGACACACCCCATTAAAAAGCTGCCCCTCCGCGCACCAGTGTTTGCTACCAAGTTTTCATGCATTGGAACCTGGAAAGTCATGAGCCAAATTTGCAAAGAACATTTTCAGTTATTGCGGCTTTTCTTTAAAAATAGCCCAAATCCAGAATGACTAGTTTTCAACTCTCTCACTGTTGCTTCTAACGGTTTAATCGTTGTTCATTGAATTATAGCTGTTATTTTTTTAAACTGAGTGTCATTTCATTTTGCTGACATCATCAACACATCATACCAACATAATGAAAAGAAAAAAATTATGTTTTTATACCTATCTTACATCGCTTGATAGATTATTTCTTTACAAACCGCAAAGAAAATTTTTTATTGCTTGTAAGTCTACATTTTATTTTTTGACAGCTGGTCTGAAAAGGGGAAACAAATTTTTCCCAGAATGGATATAAGAATAGTGTTTTTCTATTCCTAAATTGTCAGGGAACAAATTGAGATCCCACACTGAGGAATGTGTGTACACTGTACTGCACACCTGTGAGTGTTACACCTTGAAACCGCAAAAAAAGCCGTCCGTACCATTTATTAACAGCATGGACCAACGGGGAACCATGACAACACTAGCCTCCCGGTTCCTCTCACAGAACCGACCGATGTTAGTTTCTTGTTCTCCCGGAGAGCTAGGTCAAAGTTCAGCCACTCCGGGACAGCCCGTTCTTAGACCGCACTGCATCCAAAAAGCTCATTGGATGGAAGTCACCTCACAGACCCACATTAAACCATCATCCAGCGGAGAAAAGAAACTATTTTCCCCTCCCACTTAAACCACAGAAGAGGAATTAAGTGGTGCGGCTTCAAAGGCAATAAATCTCAGAAATTTTAAACAACAGAGAGTCAAGGGAAACTCTCAATCATTGCGTAATTGCTTTGAAAGTCCTGGCTCTTGTAAAGAAATTAACCTCCATCTATTATAGCTGGTGAGAAAAATAAATCGTGAACAGGCCTACTTTCTTTACTCATTCTGTTTACAGCGTTTCCTTATAAATAAGCGAATCGAATAAACCTTTGTTGCTAAATCCCAAATTAAATGGGAGGCAAACACTCGCTACATTCCCTCTGCTTTCGCTGTACAAGATCACAGAGTTTTCATCGGCTTGATCTTCATTTATAGCTGTAATCTGGACTCGTGAATTTTAAAAAAGATACATTACACAGAAGGTGCCTTCATAATTAAAATATCTGGCTTTTTTGATAGATACAAGCCTGGCCTTCATCTTATAAATATAATATTAAGTTTTAATTATTCCGAGACCCTCACACTAATTAGCTACAGTAAGAGCACCCAGCTGAGTAGTAGAATTGCCCATTAGACTGCAGTAGGTTCAGGATATCATGCCAGTGACCCCCACGTCCCAAACCGAGCCTTTGATAACTCGCTCGCGCCTTTGCTCATGTGAAACCTAACTGGGTCGCTCACGATCAAGGACATGAGATCTCAAGGAAGCAGCGTTCCTGTGTCTAACAGAACCTGAAGGGAGAATGTAGAGACGGTGTCCAGTTCTACAAACCGCTGAAGACCCGGGAGGCGTACAGAAGCCAGTCGCACTCATAGGCTGAGAAGGGAGCTCTGGTTTTCATTCAGTCAGTACCCGAAATAACTTGGAACGCGTTCCCCCCCCCTCGGCGCTGCCCAAGTTTTTTTTTTTCCCGCATTTTCCCATGTCATGAGCTGTTTATGATTTAAAGCCCATGCCATTACGAGTGCGGAGTTATCCTTGGCTCCGAGTCAGTTCCCCTGGATGCCCCGAGTGCAGGTCCGACATTGTGCAGACGTTAAGGCCTTGTCATCCGCACATTATCCTCGTCGGGCTGGACTCCCACCTCCGCGTTCACTGCTATGTTAGCATTTGGGCTGCGGGGTGAGGACTGGAGGGGGGCAGAATTAATAAGCATCTGAAGTACTCCAGTAGCACCGCAAAGTTTTTGTTGGGGGAAAAAAAAGAAAAGGTGGAATGTGTTTGGCTTGACTTCGGACATGAGCGGCCCAGTAACCATGACTGCGTTTTCAAGCGGAGCAAGAGGACGGTATGTCACACTGAAGAATTCAGAGTCTGCTGCTCAGATGCAGATTCAAAGACAAGCCGACGGCAGATTCTCGAGAAAAATCACTGTGACGTTCCAGAGAAAAACCTCCTTGAGTACCTCATGTCAGTCTTTCTCCAGGGCTTTGTTCAGTCCTTCAACGCAATAGGCCAGATCCTTCCATCATCTTCATCACAATTTACACACTCTATCCCCTATAAACCAAAAAAGGAAAATACCCTTTTTAACAAAGAAAGCTTGCCATAACTGAGTAACTGTCATCTCAGATGAGCCTTCTGTAAAAAATAAATGTTTACTTCCCTTGCAGGTCCCCCACCTTCTACCGTTTTTACAGTTTATCCAAATCCTTCTTCCTCCTGCCGCACTATCACCTCACTTCCAGTTGGTTTGCGAACCTTGACACCTCTTCTCTTTCCTCCTCAGTAAGTTTGTCTCCTACATCTGCCAGTCCTTTTTTTCGCTCTTCGTCTTAATAATCAGAAGCACCATACTCATACCAAACCAGACTGCAGCATTCTTGCAGAAGCGGTGGGCAGGAAAATCTGATGGCAGAGCACTGCGTGCCTCTCCCAGGTTGCGTTTGTTTATTATCCAGCCTGATCAGTAGCCTCCGGTAGCTACTCAGTCTCCCGGGGTCCATCCTGCGAATACTGTTGTCTTTTTGCTTTGCCTGAGAAAACAGGAAAGGCACAGATCTGCAGTAATGTAAACAAAGGCTGTAGCAGTGTTCCTCGGTTCCTCAGGTATTTATAAACTCTGCAGCAGGCTAGCAGACTGTAGCAATAAGCTCAGGCCCACCCAGGGCTCCTGGTACATATAAGACTGTGCTTCTGAGGTCTAGCATCAGCGAATCAGAGACTTTTGTCTCAGAGCGGGTAGGTACAATGGTTTGTGGGCATCCCAAACGGGCATCATTTTCTTTTCAACCACGTGGATAACGTTCATCCTATCAGCTGACTTCTGTGTTATTTTTGAGTTAAAAATTCTAAATATTCATCTGTAAATTATCTCCATAAGCTCCATCACCTGACTGGTTGCCAGCCAGGTCACCTGCGTCGTCCATTAGTTTCCCCTGAAAACCGCATATAAAAATAAATAACAATAACCGTTGGTGGTTTTGAAAATAACTTTCCATGAATCAAAATGCAGACTCGTCTCCATAGGAGGGAAAGCTATGTGCGCTGCGTTGACGATCAGATTTTTACAGCCCAGGCAGGGAGCGGGCGGTTTCTAAACGACAGCTTTTGTGGGATCACAACAAACAGACAAGGAGGAAGCGAAGGAAAAACAAAAGGGCCGGGAGAGAAAGGGAGGCAGAGTGTCGGCTAAAAACGGCAAGCAATTAGCGGTTCATCGGAGAGCAAGGCAACAAGTAAATAAAGGCGACCGGAGTGACAGTGCGTGCGGGTTACTTCTGCGAGCGTCTGCGTGCAATGAACAGACGGCGTCTGGGGGAGGTGTGAATATCCCGCAAAGGCAACTGCCTGATAGACTGTCAAAAGGCACTATCGGCAATTAAGCCTAAGAGAAGTGCAATAACCGAGGTGGGGGGAACACACAATTTAAAAGCTTTCCGAGTCTTAATGAATAATTCTTTCCTCTACTTTTTAAAAATAATGATTCATTTTTAAGTACAGTTTAATTTGTGCGATGGGGGGGAAAGCTGACGATAGGCCTAGTTATCTATGCTTAAACACCATTTATTTCACTTTAAAAAATCTGAGATGGATCTCCCGTTCGTAATATGTAAGAAAGGAAGAAAAAATTAAGTAACAGCGGCGTGTGTGTGTGTGTGGGCCCCCTTCGCACTTAAAAATTGCTGCTGAAACTTATACGCTTTATGTTCCCCACCTGATGCAGCAATTAAACTCTGCATTTAAAGTCCCGGGAAGGAATCAGCTGCTGTGACCGTGCATGGAGCAAAGGCGCTTAACCGGGCCGCTTTGGTAACCATCTCCAGCTGTACGAAATCGTAAACCTGGGAGCTGTTTAATTTCAGAGGACAAAAAATGATTAAGTGCATCTCTGAAATAAATATTAGAACAGTCACTGCACTCCAAAATCAGTGCTATATCATCATGTACTCTTTATAGTTTGCTTAAATATACAGCTAAGTCGATTTTATTGATAGAGTAATTACATATGGAGAATGGACAAATCAGAAAGCCAGCCGTGGGGTTCAGGTAAAGAAACCGGGCGCCGTCTCTTTGGTTTGATAAGAGACGCAAAAAAATCAAAAGCACAACCTAGAGTGTCAGCCATTAATAATGAGCTGAACTACTGGCCAGATAAGAGTCATATATAAGTCATGTCTTCCGGGGGTTTCCACACACACATTAGCTACTTTTAATTGGTATACCGCAAAAATAATCTGAAATAATTAAAACATATAACATAAATATTCTTGTTTCCATGCTACATATTTATCATATTTTACAGAGTATTAAAACAATGTGCCTCAAAATAATGCAGACTAATACAAACCAAACGTCTATTCTACGTAGTTACCACGGTTCAAAATAAATCTTGCATCACTAGGGACCTTTCCGCGCAGAATAAACAAGATATATGACAGGGAGTATCTTCCCTAAGTTCACATCACTCCTAAATACCCATTTCGGGGCAAACTGAGGTGCTTGTAAAACATGAGGACTGTTATTCAAAAGCTGTTATAACAAATATAATATGACAAGTGAAAGGACAAATGTTTTATTGTATCAGGATTATTAATACCAAGAATGCACGTTACCGGACCACATTATCAGACGAAATATATTCCCAAATCCGGCTCTAACAAAACAAGTCTTTATTATTTTCTATTATATACATAAAAGACATAATGCATTGCAGCTCCCATTGATAAATAGGTGCAAATAAAGAATGAAATAACGTCAGCTCTCCCAAACAATTTTTTTGTTTGATTCTGAAGATGTAGCCCATATAGTTTTGTTATAAATCTACGGTAAAATACAAAAGCTGGATGATGTTTGGAAGTTAAATATTATAATGTATATCTTGTAATACATGTTATGTTTGGGTACTTGTGATATAATTATTATTGTTACACCATTAAGAAGATTATGATATTTTATCACGACAGGACTCAGTGGATAATTAACTTATCACACGAACCATCTAACTAATCATGACAGACGATAAACAAGGTTGGGGGGGGGGCATAAATGGGTTGGGGGTATCATAATTATTATTGTATTATTAAGGCATGCTTGTGTTTAGGGAGCGTGTGTGTTGTGTCAACTGAGAAGGCCGCATATTCACCCTGGTGTGCATGTTTGTGTATGGTTTGAGTGTTTGTGTGTGTGTGTGTCCGGGCGGGGGGGGGGGGGGGGGCCTTTTATTAAAAAAAGCCAGAACAAAAACGACTCACAATAGGCTGCTGTAGTTAGT
>JAODJX010000015.1:638524-669912 GCA_026776945.1 Isichthys henryi
TTTCTCGGAATAGGAGTTACTGATGGGGGATGGGGGGGACAGGGGACGGGGGGGGTTACAGATGCTAGGTGGTGTTACTGCTCTCTTTAATGGCCAGTGGGGATTGGGATTCTACTGCTCTAGAAGGCTGTGTCCTCATTAAAGCCAGGCATCCCGGCCAGTCACTGCGGATCCGAATGGCACCGTCAAGGACTGGATGGAGGTCGGGGTCCGTCCCCGGTCCTGTGCCGCCTTTGCCGATCCCTCTAAAAGGTCTTGTTTTAAACAGAGTAAAAGTGCAGAAGATGTGAAAAAGGAGAGAAAGGAAGTTATTTTGACCATATATACATATATATATGTGTGTTTGCTTTAGCAGTCCATTAATTAGACTTGGAATAGTCCAGGGAAGATTAGCATGGAATTGATTTATGTATTACTATAATAAAATAATAATTATTATTACTTAATTGCAAATAAATGACATGCTAATGTTTTAAGCAGCCGAAACAAATGCAGAAAGGTGTAGCTAGTGTAGAGTTGGCGGAAAGGTCCGCCCCGTTTGGGGAAACCGTTAGCGCAGTGGCTCTCATTAGCAGCTCACTAAGTGGTACATGCTTACAGACATGGATCCCAAAGAGAAAAAGTCATCAAGTGAGGTTCCGTATTTGTGGTTTGAATACCTGCACGTAATTCTGACATATTGTAACTGAAGAGCTAATTTCCATTTTTTACTTATTTTCTGATTTAGAGATGAGACACACATTGACCTCAGGCTAGAGTACTGGGAACCAGAACTCACTTGATCCTCATGTAATCCAATGCAGAATTTTGCTTAATTTCCAAAACCCACAAAGTCCGTAGAATTTTTCTAGAAAAACATATTCTGTGGACTGATTGAGTTTTATGAATTTGCTCATCAATACATATATTCTACTATTTTGAATTTACTGTGTCAGCATTGTGATGAAAGCGAAACAAACTTATTTACTCTGTTTTGTAACAAGTGAAACTCAGTGATAATATGAATTATTGTGCTTGTCGAGCTGCTCCCATCCATTAAGCTATGATCAGTCAGTCACCGTCACCGTTACAGTCACTGTCACCATTACAGTCACTGTCACCATTACAGTCACCGTTACACTCACAATCACCGTTACAGTCACCGTCACAGTCACCATTACAGTCACTGTTACAGTCACCGTCACTGTTACAGTCACCGTTACAGTCACCATTACAGTCACCGTTACAGTCACAGTCACCATTACAGTCACCGTCACCGTTACAGTCACCGTTACAGTCACCGTTACAGTCACCATCACAGTCATGTCACCGTTACAGTCACTGTTACAGTCACCATCACCATTACAGTCAAAGTCACCATCACCGTTACAGTCACCATCACCGTTAGTCACGGTCACCATCACAGTCATGTCACCGTTACAGTCACCGTTACAGTCATAACTCAGCTGCCGATTCGGAATCCGGCCCTTACAACTTTTCCCTTAACTGTCATCATCGCTTCCCCACCATGCTCAAGTTGAATCTTTTTAGGTTTGATTAAAATGCTTAGTAAAATAAATTAAGGCAGACGAGAAAAGCTTGGAAACCCGTCTCGTCGGCGGCTCAACTTTTGCCTTCCGGAATTGCCCGGACTTGAACGCCTTCATTTTGCGGGCTGTCGGTGCTCCTTCGCAATGCATCCGACATCTGCACAAGAATGAGAGGAGAATAACAGAGGCTTGTTAGAAACAGATACTGGTTATACCGAGAGCTTTGTATGTTTGTCGGAAGGTGGGGGCGGGTGGGGGGGGGGTCGCCTCCCTCCAGTATTCCTCAGCTTAAGGCTGAGTGGAGAACCGGGGATCCAAGTCCGGTTGCCCCCTTCCCTAAGCTCTGTTGGCGATGCCCAGAGCTTTACTCCTACCGATCGTGGAACTTGTCAGACAGCCACTGTTGAGGAGCTTGCTGCTGATTTTCTGCAGGGGTTGGGGGGGGGGGCTAGGATCCTGGCCGCCAAGATCGACGGGACCCCGACGCAAGAAATGTTTTTAAAAAGTCTACAGAAATATAAAAGTTTCTGGACCCATATTTTTAGCCGGGCCACCATGTAATTAAAAAAATCCATTCTTTTGTGTGGATTCTTTAGCGTGGAGGACGGACCGGGATGGCGGTGTTCCGTGAGGTCGGCGTCTCACCTCATCAGCCCTAACGAGGCCAGGAACGTGCTCGGTGTAGGCGTCGCGAGGTCACGAAAATGACCCGCACGCCACAGGAACACGCCCCCCCCCCCCCTTCCAATCCGGGCTACATCCCAAACCCCCCCTCCGCCCACTGGAACGCGCAGAGTTTTGGGGCAGGGCCCTCTAAAGTGGCCCCTTGGCCACCCCCTAGAGTCATCTGGACAAAATGGTGGAGGCGGACTCGGGGTGGTGTGGTTCATCGGTTCATGCTCCCCGAGAACGAATCCTTTTCTGGACCTTCCCCGCGAAGACCATCTAGAGTCATTTCCCAAAGCAACAAGTGCCCAGCCCCCCCGAAATAGGGAGGGGCAGTCCTCTGTGAGCACTTTTCACCTGTAACGAGCAGCCGGCGTGTTGCGAACCCTAGGGCCAGCTTCCGATTGGCCCTCCCTGCTCGATCTTATTCCCCAATTTCCTTCTGCCGGCCTCGTCACGCCGGCTCAGACCCGCACGGAGAATCAATCACGGCCAAGCGCGGCCCACTCAATATGAACTAATTTGATTTCTGGGTTATATGGCAATAAATAACCACCATAAAAACAACAGTCCCGCCTTCGCCAGGACAAAAAGTACTTTGTACTCCTCTAATTGACTTCAGATTCTTTTTCTTTTTTTTTCTTCTCTGCTCTCCGATCCCAGCTGCCGCCCCAATAACATTCCTGCCAGTTTTATTTCTTAATGAAAGAACAGAGACCCAATGTGAGAAAAGGGAAGAAGGAAAGGGAGGAAAAAAATTCTGAGAGGGGGATGAGATGAACGAGTAGCCCCCCCCCCCCCCCCGCCGTTGGCTTCATGCATTATTACGTGCAACACCTCTACTCGGTTATTGCCAAGACTGTCAGGTGTTTAGACGGCAAAGTAGATTAGGACGGAAAAGATTTATTACACAGATCCTCCTGGGCAATTTCGGCATGTGTCGTGTGATGTAATCACGGGGATTAAGCTACGGGACAATGTCCCCTTTATCGCATAAATTATGCCGTGAGATAGTGTGGCAGCAGCCTGGCCATGCCAGCGCGCTGACAGTCAGCCACATGTCACAAAGGGGCACACTAGGGCTAGACAGGTCATGTGACTGTCGCTAACCCTAACGTGTGATTTTTGAGGCCTACTGGGATCAGGATCGCCATGCTCATTGGCTCAAGACAAAGGCATCCATGTGTCGTTAATCCCACATAGCCAGTTATAAGCCCCCCCCCCTCCCCAACAAATCCTGTGAGAGGGTGATCTGAGCTTCCTGTTATTACAGGGATGGCAAGTGGAATTCTAAGCATCGCCACCTAGTGGGCAGTAATGATGTAGCGGTTCCTGTGGTGACCAACGGGCTTCTCCGGCGGTTCAGTGTCATTCCTGCTGTTGCCAAAAACTTGAACACGCTCCCTTAAGGTTTGCTAGCTAGCAGTTAAAGCCTGTTTCTTAGCTATAAGAAACTTCTATGGGTAGGTTCTGTTTTAAATAAAGAATTGGACGGAACTGCTACAATGGGAATGGGAAATGAGATTGTTTCTGTACTCTGGCTATCGCTAACGCCGTGCTATAGGCGACGTCATCAATCACCTCGGATTTTAGCTGCCGTCCAGTTGCTACGAGGTTTAACTTGCGGGCAAAGATGCACGTTGATTGCCAGCTGCTCAGAAAGGGACCAGATCTTCCAGCCTCCTGCTGGAGCTCATGCTAACATACCTCATTTACCTGAGAGTAACTCCTCAGAGTACCGACTGGAACCCATTGCTACTTTTTCCAGGTCCGGCAGAGTAATCATATCGCATTCAGGCCCTTAAGCGAGGCCCTCAACTCCAATTGCTCCAGGGAAGCTACCGGACACTGCTAACGGACCCCAAGCTTTCCTCATATGCACACAGATTTCTACCAAAGTATCTGATAAATAAATGTAACATGTAGTTGATTGAAGATGCCCCTTTTTTTTGGGGGGGGGGGCAATGGCACATGATGGGAGACAGCAGCGTCAGAAGCCGAGGAGGCCCAAATAAAGAGGTGCCTTTTGGATCCGTTCCATAGTATCAAACGATCGCTCACAATTTGCCGTATTGAAACCGCAGAAGTGATGGGAACCCAAGAAAAAAATTTATCGCAGGATAAAACTATCAGCAGAGTCATAAATCCCCCCCCCCTCAAAAAAAAAGTAGCAGGAGGTGGTCCGGTGTTCCTTCTAGGACGAGAGGTCACTCAGAAATTGTTGCTGGACCAGGAGCCCCCCCGCCCCCCATGTGCTCATCAGCACCGAGGGTTGTTTACAGCGCATCGCGCATCTTGGCGACATCACCCTCGCTTGTGTTTTCGATTACTGGCAGCGGCGCGTTGCCGGGGCGGACGGGGGCCCGTTTCCATGGAAGGACCATTGTAAATCCACAGTTGTGTTTTATTGTCCTCTGAGCCCCGGCCAGCGGGTGTGATGTGGTTTTCGGAGTGTGGGGGTCACGGGTTCGAGCCGCGGGCATGTTAGACAAAGGCTCCGGGAGCGTAGCGAGAGCGTGGAGACAACACCTCCCGCGGAACAGAGCTCATCACTCTGCCAGCTGTGTTTCCTGTGAACCACGTCGCTCCGAGATTCCGCACCTTAGCCGTTTTCAGCTAACCTTTTTCCTCTGTATATTTATTGTTATGTGCTATTGCTACCATAAAGAATAAAACGTGAGCCTGTCTCACATTATTTTTTCTCGCATTATGCAGGAGCTCAGTTTTACACTCCTATTAAAAGAATTATTTTATTTATTTATTTTGTTCTATTTATATTTTATTATTCTCTAAACTCTCGATTTTTGTAAAATTTCAATGCAAGAACACAGGCATTTTCCTACCTTCCCTGCATTTTTGGATTTCATACGCATTATATAAATCTGTGTAGCTAAACCACAAAACATCAGAAAAAAACATGGGAAATATTGCTTTTACAGGGCTGTTGTTTATTCCGTAGTGCCTTCGGAAGGCCACCGAAGGAAAGTATCATAAAACCATTCGCGCAATATTTCCGGTGCTAGCCAAGCAAAACTCGTAACACTGAAACAGCCTCCCGAGCCAAAACAAAGGTCAGATCGTAAACATCAATTAAGCTCTATTCCAGCCTGCACCATGTAAAGGGGGAAAATATGCAAGCGTTACGATTACGATGTGTCAAATGAATCGACTAAAGATGCTAGATTACTTGACAATCAGCTCCAGATATTTGTACTTTTCTGCTGCGTGTTCGTTCGCACACCATTCTTAAATTTATTTTTTAAATAAAGTTATGGTAATTTGAATTCATTTGAATTACTATTCATTTTTTTTTACTTTAAATTTAAATTATATGTGCTGTTGTTAGACAAAAAAGATGACACTGCTCAGCTAACATTATTTCAGATATTCCATTCAATCCAACAAGGAATTTTACACTCAAAGCACAGCCGTGTGAGTTTTAAGGAGTGTTTGTCCCAGGACAGGAAAATGCATTTTCGTCCAGACAATGTCTCTTAGACACGATCAAGTCTGAATTATTTTTTTAATGACCTTTCGGTTCCTGATACATCTCCTGTTCATTTAATATGCATCTGACGGGCTTTCAAAGCACACGTGGTTGACAGGTACCGCCTTGAAAAATGGCTTAAATTTTAATTCAAAACACAGAGAGGAATAAATATTGGACATCCTGCTGCAGATCTCTGTTTCCGATCCAAGACGTTCCTTAGTGAGATCTTTAAGATCAAAACTGGATTTTCGTTGCGCTAGGATTAAAACCCACAGAAATAAAAGTTGATGAAAATATTTGACGATTCTTTCACCCAAATGGAAAGTGCTGGAAATCTGTGGGACGATTCAGTTGGTCTGGGGAACGCTAGGAGTAAATCAGTCAACGTCAAATCACAGCGGATTTACAGATTGATATTCAGCGCTATAAATTACATACATTCACATATCGCATAAAGCCAATTTGCCACCTGCTGTAACTCCCCCAAAAACACCTTTAAGAAACTTCCAATGACACTGCGGTTCGCCGCCTTCGGAACTTTTAAACCAATTTTTTAACCTCCCCATAATAGAGCTTAATTTGCAGACACTAATTTGCTATATTCTGACACAGTGAATGTAAACGCTTCCCAGAGGAAAGATGAGTTTTAGGTCAGATGCATATGTGTCCATCTGTTCCCCCCTGCCGCTGTGAAGGTGTTTGAGGAGAAGAGGTTTATCAAAGGGATCTTGAGAGTGGTTATTTGGAAGGATGGGGTATTGGAATTAATCACTGTGGGTGCAATGAGGCAAATTGGAGTATGTAAATTAGTGTGTGAGTGTGGATGTGAGCATGGCCTGCAATGGACTGGCATCCCATCCAGGGAATTCCCCTGTCTTGTGCCCTGTACTGGTTCAGGGTCTGGAAGTTGGACGGATGATGGATGCCTGACTTATAATAGAAACTGGTTTGATATTAGCATAATCTGCATGTGTGGCTGTGTGTCAAAGTTGGATCATATCCTGTGATGTTTGAAAAGTTCTTTCCCTAGTTACTTTTGCTTTGCTTGTTTTTTTGGACGTGAAAAATAGTCATTGGGAAACCTTCGGAATAAATCAAGTCATACATGCACGCACAGTCAGCCACGGTGACTGCTGCAAGCTAATAATTACCGATGACACCTGTACGAGAAACAACCTCGGTGTCAAGCCCGGACTGGTCCCACAAGCCATCTTAATTTGTGTTAAAGTGTATTCGTCACGCACCGGGAAGATCCCGTGGCCGTGGAGAGAGGGCCGGCTCGGGATGCGCTTCCGAATAGCCAAGGACAGCTCTGGGGATGGAGAGGAAGAGAGAGCAATCGTTAGCGGAGCTGGAAACCATTCAAATCATTTTCATGTACTCTGAGCTTTTTGAGGGGTAGATTGGTGGGGGTTGCTATGTAGGCCTTGGCAAACCCCCCCCCCCAAAAAAGCTGCAGGTGGGTTTTTGCTTCAGTCCATGTCGCCAAGGGCAACGGCGGGAAAACCATACTGTTTTCCCATTTTTCTGGGTGCGCGGACTGGAAAATGTTTCAAGTCTGAGGGCCGCTTCGTCCGTGATTTATATCACATTTGATGCTAGTTTAATATCAAATACAAATATGTCTTGTTTCAGTACAGTGCAAACTCAGCTCCAGCAGGGAAGGAAGCGCGGGCCAAGGTTCAAGAGAGGTCGCAAGCTCTGGGACTTGAGAGCCTACGGCCTAGTTGACAGGGGAAAATATTTTATAATCCCCAGGGTGCATCTCGTTCAAATTCAGCCCTGGTTTTACTTTACTCCCAGGACAAGAATTTGGCATCAGCTACAATAGCTATTCCAGATGTTCATCTCACAATTTTTGGCCTTTTTTTTCATTGTAGTCCGTTGTGAATTTTGAATACCACAATTAACAACCATAAATCATGTCCTGAATACTTCCCTTTCAATCACCGGGGAATATTCTGGAATAGTCCAATAACTCACTATGAAATGGAAGCTTACAGCAAAAAAAGCTATTAGGATTTAGGTAAATCCTGCAGTGACACGACCAATGGGGGGAAGAAGCTCTAGCGTACGAATCACTTGGTACTGAATCCATACGAAGGAGACCTAGACTCTACCTCAGATAAACATCAACATTCCTACCTGTCAGCGCGAAATATTTACTTCCTAGGAGCACAGTTTCTCCAAGTACCTGTTTTTTTTGCACTGAGCGTTGTGTAATGGCAGCTCTAAATCAAACAGCTGCTAGGCCCCCCCTGAAAGCCTGGGATTTGATTGTCAGCTGAATGCAGACCAGAACAATGCATTCACCCCCCCCCCTCCGGCCTAGCAGAACCATGTTATCCTGCCCCAAAGACAAGCGAGCAGCTCCATACCGCAGCAATGCAGAAAACCGAGAACTAGCAAGTCAGACTCACCTACACTAGCGGCCAAAACTCTGGAAACACTTCCAGTTTTTAGAGATTGCAGAACTCTATTCAGCTGTTGCTCCAGTTACTTACTGAATCGACCGATGTGTGATATTTCTAACATCCCTTGATTGTTTATAAATCATTATCGCCAGTATTCGTGTCGTAATTTTTAAAGCGTAATGCCAAAAATGCTAGTTGTTTCCACAATTTTGGCCGCTAGTGTAGAACCCAAGGAGTATGGCAGACATTTACAGTTATATTTACATTCCTCTAGCAGACTCTTTTATCCAAATCAATGTTCGAATGAGAAAGCAGGGTCAGTCAGTCCCTACAGCAACTGGGGTTAAGGGAAAGGTTCCCAGTGGTGAAATAACTCAAGCTGGCCATGGGATTCGACCTTCTGTTCATGGGCATAGCATCTCCTCTGTGATTTCCAAGCGATCACAGGTGACAAGGTCTGATATGCCTGTGGCATTGAATATCCTGATGTATGTTAAGTGATAGATTAAGGCGGACAGCTGTGAAGGAAAGAAGCAGATGACTGTAGGATGATGCGGGATTTAGTTCGGATTCTGCGGTCATCGGCGTCTTCAACTGCAGGGCCAAGTTCCCGATGTGCCCCCCCTGGGCCCCCTCCACTGATGATGATCGAGAGACCCTGATTCCAACTCTCTATCTCCTCTTGCCCTCTTCACTCCATTGACGGGGTCCATGGACCATTCTTTGATTCCGGAGATTTCCTTTTTTCATTCATGGAAATAGGATTTCATTTTGTCATGAAGATTTAGCGAATCCATAGATCCTACGGCAGCAAGGGTGACATTGGGTATTGAGTTTATCGAATGCTATCATGTGTAAACAAGGCCTGCTTATTGTGGGACCTTTCCTTCATAGAAGATTCATTACTGCTAACTTATTTTCATTCATTTTCAGTCACTGATTGATTGTGATAGTTTAAATTGGCAAACTTTGAAGCGTCAGGCCACTGTAACCCAATATCCATGGGATTTTTGGGCGAGTCCCACTCTGGAAGCTTTCCAGAACGTGCCTCTGCATTGTATCACCCTTGACGAGCTCATGAATATTCACAGGATCCGTCACAACACTGTTCAGTCGCTACGGAGGCTAACGTAGCATAGTTATAGAAAGCCAGGAGATAAAATATGTGAATTGAGGCCGGAGAGGGACGCAGATTCGGGAGGTAGGGGGCTCCTGTTAAGCTTTGTAACCTTGTAATCTGATGCTGTTCGAGCAGGTTAGTGGGGAGGAGCAGACCGATGGGTGGACCCCATTCGAGATACTGCGTACGTGATGTACCGCTAACAGCTAAAACAAAAAACTAGCAGCGGTAGGGAAATTTACGAGAGGATGGTAGGCCTCTGCTCGTTGGGTGGGGTTCCATGAAATATCTACAGGGTATCAGGAAGGGGAAATGGGTAATGTTATGCATTATATTTATTTAACAAACACTTTTTATGCAAAGAAATATATGATTAAGAAGGCAGGTTCAGTCAATCCCTGGAGCAACTGTGGGGTAAAGGGCCTTGCTCCGGGTCACAACAGTAACATCCCTCTGTCAAGTCTGCGATTTGATCCAGCGACCTTCTCATCACAGGCACCGCGTCCTAACTGGCTTAACCACATACCACCTACCCCCATGGCGATAGGGAGGACTGAGTGCCATGTGTCACCCCCCCCCAAGCTAACACCCCAAACCGTGACTCTAGTTTTTGGATTACGAAAAGCACGTTGTGTTCAGCAATACATTCAGACGGAACCCAAAAAATAAGTTTAAATTATGCATCATATAGCAAGGATAATCAGCATTTTCTTCTCCTTGGCTTTTCGGCCGCGCCTGGGAGGGCAATGTCTCCGGACTCTCACTTTGCCCGGGTGCGTCACGAAGTGGGCTTCAAATTAAATGCGAACCGGGGGCCGCCGAGGTGATTATTTCGTAGCTCCTGGTGTCTCGGGCCGGCCTTCGACGGCACGCTGAATGTGGGGCTTATTTACGGCTCAACAACAACTTTATTTCTCCGCACGGTGGTAATTACAGCGCCGGGGAATGTAAATTCGCACAGGGCTACCTTGTTGGACGAGGTAAAGGGACTTGTTTAAGTTTCGTCCTGAGTCTGTTTGAATAGATGAAGCGAGACGCTACGGTACACAGAGCAAACAATTACAGCAGTTTCCCTGCATACATATCATGTTCTCTTTGTTTGTTTTATATATTAATATGTGTGGCTTATATTTTATTTAATAGCTAGGTTGAACAGTTACAGTCACAGTTTATATGCTCTCTATAAGTAGTTTCGCTGTTGTGTTGGTGAGAACTATTGGAACAAAGATTTTTTTAATGAAATACTTTTAATTTTAGGAGAGTTAGCTACCAGAATTTTTACGTATTTGAAACGTGTGTTGATATATGTGCTCAGACATGGATAAAAGTGGAAAATTACACAGCCCCTGTAGGACAGATCAGGTAGCGCCTCAGAAAATCTGCATATTTATCTTCCAGATGGGAGGTCTACAGGAATGCTCAAGGAATTAGCGGACGCCCTAGGATTAACACGCTACCCAGCATGCAACGGCGCAGCGCACGCCAAAATGAGCTCTGCTTTTCGAATCAAGGGGACGAACTCCAATACCCCTCTTGGCCTTATGCAAACATACTTTAGCCCACGTAGACCTATTGGGATCAATCAGTAACAATGCTCTCCCCACATAAACCTTGGCGAGGAATCTGTGCTGAGGTCTTGCAGAAGGCCTGAAGAACTTCAGAAGAATGGGAGCGTGACTCAATAATTCGACACCAGTAGAAATCGCACAGGGTGCACACTCAGGACATGGTGGGGGTCCGTGACTGCCACGGAGTATCAAACTTTTTGATGCTGTGACAAATTAATTGAACTTAAAAAATATAATTTCACACACACACACACACACACAGGTTTGTAATTTTATCTTCGTGGGGACGACCTTAACCCCTACCCAGCCCTAACCTTAACTATAAGTAACCAAATAAAATACGAGGCTTTTGGAATTTTTCGTTTTTTAAATATTCATAACAGACATGTGTGTTATTGAAAGTCATATAGTCATTTACGGTAAATACTAGGAGTGTAACAGGACATGTATATGGACCGAAAATTTTTGGCGCGGGTCTTTTGGTTCCCTACGTATATGAATGAATGCAGCAAATGCAGATCCGTCGTGTGTTTCCCCCAAGCAACATCCAGAAAGGGGCGGATGAAGCTGCACCACTACGCACGCTCGCGTATGTCCTAATGTGAAGCTGGGTGCTGTTAATGTGGATTCAGTACAGATCAGGTACAGTTAATTTTCTAAATATGCAACTTAATGGATATTTATTTTATTTCTATTTACTTGAGAGAATATTTATTTTGACTCTGATAAGTAAATTTTAGGTTTTTTTTTATTATTAGCTTGTAAAAATATTGACAGAGACTTTTTATTTAAGAAAGACAGTCATACTTTGTTCGGCAAACCAGTGTTTAATAAAGGAAAAAGGAGCAATTTATATTTTGTTTCTTTTACCCCCGCTGTACCGAAAATGTACTGAACCATGACTTCAAAACCGAGGTATGTACCTAACCGTGACTTAAAAACCAAAGTACATACCAAACCACAATTTTTGTGTACCATTACACCCCTAGTAGATACACAATTAAACTTAAATCTCATTAGTTTAAACTAATATTTTTACTCTGACTGACAAAGGACCCAAAAAAAAACCTTGTTGATAGAGCAGTGGTTTAGTGTGTGGTTGCACTGGACCCTCACCTCCACGGTTGGGGGTGCGTGTGTGTGTGGAGTTTGCATGATCTCCAATGTCATCTCGCTTTACATCCGGTATTCTGCTTTCTTCCCTGTGACCCTCTGATGGACTGGCATCCCACCCAGGATAGCCCCTGCATTACCTCCTGGTTGCAGCCTAGAAGAGGCACCACACTCACCCTGTACTGGACAAGTAGGAAGGAAACTGGACGGACAGCTGTTTGTGGTTTCTACTTAACTGTCATTCATCAGCTATTTAAAAGTCCAAAGCATCCTTAGCCCTCATCAGAACCACAAGCCTGCATTCGAAGCACATCCAGCCACTCTCTTCCACAGTTGCTGCATGTCCCCATATATCACTAAAACAAATATACACAGAATGTGTGAAGATATATTATACAAATCGCATTTCTTGCATGTCCTTGCGAAGACATGACTCACAGCACGAGGCACATGTTTTATGGTTTGGATCACTTGGGCTGATTTCATACAGTCTTTCCTTCGGTGACAGTTTGGGAGGAACGTCCTTTCCTCACCCTTTAATCCCTTCATCTGCCACAATTAGCTGTGGCGCTCGAATAATAGGCCGTGCTCTCCAATCCTGCTGGGCGCTGAGGAAGAATTTCTGCACCCTACTCTTCAAAACGTTAGTGGTTTTGATCTATTTTTTACTGCTTGCTTTAGTAATTTATCAAAAGCAGAATAGCCCGTGAAATAATATGACATTAGTGCCCACTAATTTGTTGAAAGGAAAAAAAAAAAACAAAACTGAGGTTTGTCGCTTGAATAAATCATGGCTACATGTCTCATTAAATAAACAAAAAGACGAGATTTATCCTGCTTCTCAAAGGAAATGAGAAGAGCCTATAAGAATCTGAAGAAATTTCACGTAAATTAAGGCCAGGTTTAATTTGTGTGGGACGTTACTTTATTGGATTCACCTGGAATTACTCTCTCGGATGACTTTAAATGTTCTGAAGGATTTTGTTTTTAAAAGAATGTTAGCAAGAAGTTTATAAGGAGCCAAAGAGCTTTGCTGTGGTCTTGGAACTGAATGCAAATCCAGTCCAGCTGGGAGATGAGACCGCACAAATAAAGTACAGTCTCCTATGCCAGGCATCTTGCAACCCTCCGTCAACCAAGGAACTGGACGTTGCAGCAAATCCAGCCTGACAATTTGCCCTTAAACTTTCTGGACCTAGCAGAGGGTCTTTGGTTCAGCACCGGAAGTTTCCCGGCTACAGGGACCGGTACGTAGATTATGGACTTCCGGAAGAGCAGGATGGAAGGATGGACCTTCTACAGAAGCCAGCCAAAAGAGGGGCGAGGTGGTCAAAGGTGAAACTGCATTATTCATGACCAAGGAGTGTTTGCGAGGGAGTATTTGGATGGCTTGGGTCAGCAGCAACCAAAGTGCTCAGGCAGGGGGGGTGCTAGATTTGTCAGGCGAGGGTGGGAGTGGTACCAAGACAGTAGCTGTTTCTCGTTCTTCTTACTCAAACATAAAAATCAATTTCGAATTCCCACCAACAACCAGTGGTGTCCCTTGGAGCATTGTACAAACTTGCGCAGAGTGGATCCTTGAATGTTCCCCGGGATGATGGTATCAATCCTCGAAAAGAGAGACGCTTCTCCCAGGCCTCCGAGCACCTCCCACCTGCCAGCCCCCAGAGCTAAGTATGTTAGATCGCGGACACATGCCCGGGAACCAGGTGCACCCATCCAGTGACTGAAACCCAGCGCTCGTGAGGGAGCATTTAAAAGGCACTTCCCAGTGACGAATTCCCCTTTGGCGGAATAAAGTTCAATTAAACAAACAACCTCTCCACTATTTAACCTCACCCCCACTACACAAAGCTAATCAATAAAGCCGTATAATCGCTTCCAACAAGTGAGGCGAGGACAAACACCCACTCCGCAAACCCTCCAAGAGGACATCTATCAAGGAGGCGTCTCTTTAGTCCTGCAACGCCTTTACCGTTAATGTGTGCATTAGCAAGGAGCCGTCTCTCAGGACCACCACTCTCCAAAGCTGCTCTCCAACTTAATTATTGCAAGCGGTAGCTAATGAGCTGTAGGATTACCGAGGTGATAATCATTGTCTTCCTAGGTGCATTAAGTCTTGCTCTGTGTCACTACATGTGGAGTGTAGGCAAGAAGGACCAACATTGCCCCTCTCTGGAAATATAAATTTGAGAAGTGAGGGTGTTGGGGAGATTCCATTGACTCCATCTTGCACTTTTTCTATGCTTTCAACGGTGTAGCTGGCTGACGTTGTGTGACGCTGTGATTCTGAATCTTGGCTACTTTGGTCCCATCAGTGCCGGGGAACAGGCCTGCCATCTCAGGGAGACTATTGGGAGAAGTTGCCCCAGGCCTGGCAAAGGGGGACCCAGGACAGTACCCAAAAGGTTGTGCATCATGAGGGCCTGATTGAAGTATTTTTTTCCCCAGCTCAGGAATTACATCTGGCAGGTCTGGCGGGGTAACTCTCTGACATCTTCAAAAAAGGGGTGACTACAAGACATCATGATGGTAATAACATGTAGAACATGTAGGGGCTGGCAGAGAGCTACCTCCAGGATGCAATGGAATATCATTGCGATTGGCTGGAGCTAGAATCATGGCACAGCCAAGGCGGCAGCAGAGATTAAAAACAACTTAAAGGAGGAGAGCAATGTGGTATCAGACTTATATGGTGGGTTAGAACCATTAGTTGGAGCCCATGTCTCATGGTTTTGGGTCAGATGGTGCAGGACTGATCTGGAGCAGATCTGGAGTATCGAGGACACTGAGACTTTCGCTGTCCACACATGCCATGTACTTACCCATACTGCCATATTCTCTGTAATGGAACATCATTTTATTGGTAACCTGGACCATACTGTATTTGCTCTGTGCCTTTGTGCCTCAGCGCCCTGCAGCACCCCATGGCCACGTTTGCTAAAGGCCCCCATTGGCCACACAGAAGGCCACTGTATTTCTCCTGCGAGACCTCTGGCCACCAACAAACACGGTCCCCGTTGCGGCACTCTGATATTTTGTCGCACTGCCTCCTCCAGCGGCTCCCACTAGCCTGTTGGGACGATGCTGCCACCAACATCGAGGATAGAGGAGCAGAGATGGCGGCATTGTCTGATGACCGTTAATCACAGGTTGTTCTACACTTCTGCTTCAGAAGATGTAGTATCTTCATGTTAAACTACTCTGAAACATACTTTGCATATTTGGATATACCAGTGTTCCCTTTGGACTGTCAGTAGCCACGAAGTCTATTTTCCTGCATGAATATGGATTTTTTTGACAGCTCTGTCACCAGCAGTCCATCACTGTGTCTACAGTCTAACAGTAATGGCTCCCCGCCAGAATCCAGGTAGAAATTGCAATTACGGATGGTGGTATAAAAATACGATTGAGTTTATTCCACTTTTGTATTGTTGTAAGGATGGTAGTGGATAAACTGGAATCAGTTTGCATATTCTGTAGCTTTGCGTGTTGTGTACCTTAGGTGGAGTTGTGATCGCTGGAGTCTGCAGTGCTCGATTCCAGCAAACATCTCACTTCAAGGACCTCACTTGAGAAATATCAATCAATCGTGGGAAAAACCTACTCCTTCCATCTGTCAGTAAATCTTTGTTTCCAACCTTGAGAACCAGATTCCAAAAAAAAAGAGAAAAAAGTTTGGATAACTTTGGGGGAACAAATTAGTCTTTAATGGCATTTTCTTAGCAAGGCCTGCAATTCGAGGAGTCCAAAGAGCTGGTTGCCACGACAATTCATACGACACTGACGAGCAGGGGCCGCCGGGTGAAGTGTACCTCTCGGGTTCACGTGGCGCTCCGTGATACGAAACCACGGGCGCGGCTCTGCGGGACCCTGATCGCTCACAGATGTCACGTTTCGGTGGCCCCCATGCTTCTCCCTGGCCCCCGTTCCGCACCATTGGGTGCGTTACTGCTCTCCCAGCATGCCTCCTCCGCACGCCCTCCCCGACAGGGGGCTCTCCCGGCATGACACAAGAAGTGACAGGACCGAGTGGAAATGGGTCGTGAAAATGGGGCCCCCGGGATCTCCCTTTCAGAGTTATACCACACCTGCAGAAGAAGAGGAAATCGGGGCGGCGGGGGGGGCGCGCCCCGGGGGGGGGGGGGGGCGGGGGGTGGGTTTGAAGGGGGCCGGGAGAGGAAATGCTCTCACTTGAGTGCCTCAGGCACGCATGCCTTCCTGCTGGCCGCTGTTGCCACTGTCGACACATGCAGACCCTGTAGAAGGGAGCGACATCGCGGATATTTGCCCAGTTAATTACAGCTGCGGCAGGAACCGCAATGGGAAGCAGGAGGGGAAAAGAAGGAAAGGGGGAGCGGGGAGCCCAAACAAACTGTTAATAACAAACGCTCCGCACGGTGGCGGTTGGAAAAACTGGCCCCTATGGGAGCGGCTGCATAGGAACAGGGCAGATTTCATCAGGATCCCACCGTTACATTTCATTTAATGGCAGAAAGAACTAAGGGGATTGTTTTGGGTGGTGAGTTTGCCAACACACAGAGCAGCCTGTGACAACAGCAATTTGGGGGGGTTAAATAAGAGCAGATTAGCTGTCAGTCACTGGCAGGACGGCACTGACAAGCCCTTAGAAAAGACTAAATGGGTTTGACAACTGCTCCCCTGTAAAGACTCATCAAAGTGCAAATAAAAGGCTTCCTCATTCTGTTATCTCCACAGAGAAATGAAACCTAGAAGATACCAAAAACTACATATAGAGCAAATAAAATCTAGTAGGGAACATGTACACAGTTACTGGAGATTCTCTCTTCTACACAGATGACTGACATTATATGCAGATACACTCAGAGCACCAGGTTAAATTAACAGCTTGTCCAAGCTCAGCAAAGAGACAAAACTGAAAGCTAATAGCGACCTGAAGTGGAGGAGGTTAAGGGACTGATGGTTGTACTTCTTAAAAACATTCTCATAACAAACCTGTGAAAAGACTTGTCTGTAACGCTGCCATCATAATCACATACCACATTACGGCTTTTTTTTGTAATCAAAGTTGAGAGTGACCCAGTCTCTGGCGGACACAATTAAAAAAAATTACTGAACTGTACAGAAAGCAGACAGGGCCAAAACGTAATTCAGTTTGTACGTGTACATTTTTAATCTGCATTACAAGCGACTCACATTAATATTAATTTACACTGAATTAAAACAACATGAATTTCTCTGCCTGTATTAAGTTACAGCTATGATAAAAACATTAACATAGTCTAACCAGCAATCACTGAGTTTTATTTTTTTAAATGAAATATCCAGGACATCAACACTGCCCCCCAATGTAGCAATAATACTTTACTAGCTACACTAAAAAAGGTTTTGCTATTTTATCACAATAGTGCAACTTTGGTTGTTTTTTTTTTTCCAAATTTGCAAACTGTGCTAAAGTTTCTGCCCTAAAAGGCATGTTGACAGTGGTTAGTAGGAGTGGTGATTCTGTAGCCGGAGAGGTGAGAACTGCAGCCAGCTTAAAGAAATGGGCTTAAACCTGCAGTTTAAGAGTGTATAGTTAAGAGTGAACAGTTAAGAGTGAACAGTTAAGAGTGAACAGTTAAGAGTGTATAGTTAAGAGTGAACAGTTAAGAGTGAACAGTTAAGAGTGTATAGTTCCTTGGTCCAAATTGTGCTCCTGTTTACATTAGACCGTATGGCCAATTCATACACAGCTGACTGGTACAAGGAATATCTAAATCGACCCTGCTGACCGCAAGCAAACACAAAACTAACCAATAAAAAAAAAAAAGAGAATTTTTTTCTCTACTGTGTATAATTTGTACAGTACTAGTTAAAAAAATATCTGATTTGGGTCTTGAGAGAGTGTGTTCTACAGATGACCATTTATTAAACTGGTGGTGACAGCTGCAGAAGGTGTGTGTGTGTGTGTGTGTGTGTGTGCGCGCAATTCACTTGTCCATAGTGTGTAAGAGTGGTAAAGTCCACGTAACTATCTGTGCCCTATCAACTCAACGTTCTCCTGGCTCAGGTTGCTCCAGAAGACACATCTGACACGTCGCTTGTCCGGGGGACAGCCTGAAGGTAAAACATGATGCTCGAATATTCATATTTCATTATTCATATTTAGGTTATGAATATGCAAATGAGCCTTCCTGCCAACATACACGAAAATGGGCTGCAAACGAACTTCCTAATTTCCCCTAAACACTATCTCCTATTTGTGGTACTACCCGGTGCTCTTACATAAAGGTTTAAATGTTTCTCCCTGAACTCTACCTTTACGTCTAGGCTAAAAAAAAAAGCAAAGCATATGCATTATTTTTACTTTTGAAATACCTTAACGGTACAACATGATGGTTTCCTGGCAGATAAACCCGCAATGTTTTTGTCACTGTTCACTCCACGCCCTTAACCACAAAGCTGGCTAATGCATATGAAAGTAAGATGTTAGATCAGCTACATAAATAGATGAATTTCAGCTCAACTTTCCACTTAGACTCTTGATGCATTTCTAATGTCGGCTGTAATTTTACCACAAAAAAGTCAGTGTTGTACTGAACAAAGCTCTGCGTTAATAAAGAATTATGAGTCAGGGCAGAGGCAGAAATTAAATCCACTCAGATCCACTTCATTCCCGTACCCCCACCCCTTTCTTTTTGGCTAATTATAACATTAATTTAGCTCATTAGAAATCCTCCTGACTTGCAGGTAATGAGGTCTGACAGGCTAAATCTGTCAAGCGGGCAGATCAACGTCACGGGTGTACAGTCACCTCAGACCCATTTCGCATTCACCGCGGACAGGCTGTGGCGGTTCGTGGTGCAGGCCAGCCAGTGGCGGCGGCTCACACCAAACGAGAGGCAGGTGCCTGCTGCAGTTCAGCAAAAAACAGGAATTTCCAGAAATTTTATTTTAGAAATTTATTTTTCCCCAAGTTTTGCTTCCTCCCCTGCTCTCATATACAGAAACAGAGTAATGCAATATGAAGTCAGATCGATGGACCATGACTGACAGGCTCACCCAGACCCTGCTGGGATTGTCTCCGCCTGGACCTGAGATATTGCTAAACTGGTTCCACCTTCCTTTAAGAAAAGGAAAAGTATGAAATTAGCTACACCCCACAAGTTAGTCATTAGTTGCCCTTTGATGGACATAGATAATTAAGCTTAGAGTTATTTCGTATTTTAATTCGCAAGCTCATTTGACAGCATCCTGATCCAGGACACACCCCAACAGCTTGACTGGAGCAAACAGGCGAAGCTGAAGGGAAAGTCCCTCAGCTGCATCACAGTGCCGGGGCTGTGTCATGGAAATAGAGGGCAAAGGTCACCCTGTTGGGGGGGGGCATCACGGGGCAAAACAGCCTGCTTGCAAATACAAAATGCAAATACAAAATGCTGTCAAGAGTCTGCATGTTAAATTGATTTCAGAAAACTCTCCCCAAGATCACAGAAAACACATTTATAACCAATATGATACATCCATCATTCAGAGGACAGGAATCCAGTAAGTACTTCACATTATTCAGGAATAGACATGATACTGGGATGCAGAAGGTTTCCCAGCTCCAGGTGCCCACCTGCATCCAGTTAGCAGCAAGGCATCTTCAGCTCATTCTCACTCACTTCATACGGGCTGCATGACATTTTCATAAGAGCATTTTAAAGGAGCTCTGTAGAAATGTTGATGATCAGTTACTTATAAATCAAGCCCTTCCTCGGCTAGCTGTGGCTTTGCAGTACCATGCATATATATGTAGCCATGAACCATTAGGGTCTGAACCAATTAAAAAAAGAAGTGGGAATTTTACACTGATTTGTGGAACACACCAATTACAGTAGCCTGGCCCAATCCACACCGACCAATGAACTGGGCAGGAGGACACGCACACACATTATTTATTGTTATTAAAGTGGAAATGGCGTCAGCGGGAAAGTAGATAATCCGGGGCATAAATCTGCCCCTTAGCTTTTGCGGCTCGTCAGCATAGCTAGTCAGGGGCCTGTGGGGGAGAAGACCGAGCCCATCTCCTGTCAGCCCCTTTAATGTCAATAGTAAATTGGGGACCTTGTTAACCTAGTAGGGACATGATTACAGGCAATAGCGGGCAGTCATGTAAAAATGATATCTATTAGGCTAATTTAATCAAGAAGTCCTTTTACAGATGAATTAGAATGTAGAAGCCAATTATTTTAAACATTTAAGCTGCACTAGCTGACAGGGCTGCTTAAAATGCAGTCAATGGGTTCCCTCCTATCAGGAGACAGAAGATAATAGTGCTGGAATGACAAGCAGAATCGGGGAGCTCCATGGCCCTAACAACGCTGACCCTGCCCCCCAGGGAACACCGCCTGGAGACGGGCAGAAGGCGCTCATTAACGGTTCCATGCTTGCTTACCGATGCTCAGGTGCTACCCAACACAGACTCAACCTAAAACACTGAGACAGCGTTACACACCCACACCTTTGGAATGACTGAGACTGCCTGATACAGAGATGCTGCCAGAACGATTGAAATGACAGACTGCCCAGCTCATACGTGTGTCCTCGACATTACTGAGACTGCCTGACAAACTTGCTTGATGTGACTCAGACTGCCTGACGTATAAACATTCTCGATGTAACAGATTCCCTGACGTAAAGATGCTCTAAACTGAAAATGGACACCAGATGTTTTCTGAATGACTGACACTGTTACACTGAAACCTGATACTGTTACATCGCTCAGACTGTGCTCTTCACAAATATAAGGCTTTTATTAACGGTGACATTTTCCTTATCACACGACCCAAGATATCCTCCATGCAATACGTAACTTTCATATGTAGAAGCAGGCAAAAATATGAAGTACAAAATTGTATATGAATATCATGTGATTAACATTCACCGAAAAACCGCAACCGGGTATGTATTTTAAAAAGAAGTTTTCTTCCCTGCATCATGAACTCAGCTTCGATACCAGCAAGGTTACTGCTGAAGAACAATGTCACTATGAATAAAATACACCCACTGAAAACAAGCGTGTCGCACGTCACACGCCTGCGGGCACTTATTCAGCCTGGGGGGGGGCGGGGGGGCCATGACACAAGCCTCATTAATGACCCACTGGCCCCAGCTGTAAGAACCAAGCCCCGGATAATTAATTCAATTAGCCGGCAGAGGAGGGTAGGAAAAAAAAAAAAAGAGATTGTGTGTAATTAACTGCGAAGGGAGCGATCAGTGTGGGTCCAGCTCAGAGGCCAGGGCAGGCAATGGGACATGTCGACCCAGAGGAGAACTGGATGACAGCTAACAGGGCGGCCAAAGGCTCTCCTACAGCAAAAATCAATACTTTGGGAGTGCGGCTCACCACTATGGTAACCCAACACATACACAGACATACAACCTCAGTGAATACACCAATGACTACTTCAAAACAAACATGAACAGACTGACTGGCTGAGAGGACAGGATTTACTAGCTATTCATCTGCATGGAAGGAGAAATGTGGATATCAAACATGGCCAGTATGAGCAGCGAGGTCGAGCACAGATGACACAACTGCATAAACGATGAGCAGACTTCATATGGCTGGGGGGAGGGGGGGGGGGTAATTACATCAGGGAACCTCTCTCTGCTCTCCACCCCCACAAATGGTCCCCAGGGCCCAATAGCCAGCCTGGCTTTTGGGGGGCCGACACCTGCACCCCAGGCCAGATTAAAAGCCTCTTCTCATTTTTACCCATTTAATGTCACGTTTTCTCCTGAAAAAAGAGAGACTAATCTCAGTATTTCTCATACACTAAATCCAGCTTTGAATTATTGCACCCTGAGCATCCATCACGGAGCACATCAGCCCGAGCGCTCCGCCAGTCTGGCTGCTCGGGGGGTGCCGTGCCTCAGCTGTGTAATTAAGGCCTGCCAGCCGGCGGGTGCAGCAGGGCCCAGCCCACATGAACCTCGCGGTCAACGTTTCAAACCGATCTCCACTTACTTCAGACCGGAAAGCAGTGGGACCTGTTTCTGAGCGGAGGGAATTTTTCTCAGATTACTGGTGACGTCTTAAGTGATACTAGGTATTTTAAACTAACTGGCTACAATATGATGGAAGGTAGAACTGGGAATCATGATTAAATCATTCCAATGGAAACAGCTACACACATTGGCAACTGTGGCTAAGCTTGCCGGGTCACTGGGGTGACCTTACAGCGACTGTAGTGTAGAGCGGTCAAAGAAAGCAGGCAGGGACCACAATGTGGAGTGGTCAAAGCGATCACATAGGTACCACAGTGTGGAATGGTCAAAATGAGTATATAGCTACTGCAGTACCAAGCAATCAAAGTAATCGCCCAATCACTGACACATGACGCAGGTTACTCATAGTAAACTCATCAGAAGTCATAACACAGCATGAACAACATTAGTGCTGGAGACCAAACCACCCGACCCCAAACCCCAACCATAACCTGAGGCTGAGGTACACCAATAAAGACCTTCTGCTGACAGTCCTCATTAGAACCTCCCAGCAGATCCAGGCTAACCCTAACAGGACTCTGTGCGGGGAATCGTCCATCCCCCAACCCCTTCCAGCCAGGGTAACCGAGGGGAAAGCGAGACACGGCCTTCCACTCCAGCACCCCTGCACCCCCGCACAAACGGGGCCCTAATTGAAAGGCGCGAATAGCCCAGACCTTGACAGGCGGGAGGTCAGTGTAATTGCTGCTGGCCATATTTAACATTAAGATAATCAGGCCATTAATTACCCTTTGGATCATTAAATCAGCCACTTGCAAAATGAAATTTCTGCCTCTATTAGTCACTTGAGAGACCACGAGGGTGGTTTCTGAATTCATCAGCCAGCAGTCCACCACACCATACTGGGTCTTTTATCTTGTTTCCCTGTCTCATTCAATTTAGACTTCACACCGGCTTTCACTGGCTAATCCTAAAATCTGGAGAACTGTCTAATATACTATTAACAGGCCACCCCCCAAGAATATATAATGCACACTTCCATATTTTCCAATTATTTATCCAGCCTATTCTGTGAATTTTGGTTTATTTCTGCATGAGTTTTTAATCACACTGTTTTGTGTATTTACCAAGTATAAAAGCTTAAATGTTTTATTATTAAAAACAACCCTAAGCTGAGTGACATGCTAGACAGAACAACAAAACTGTTTAAAGTTCCACAATGCCCCTGGTGGCCATTGGACAAATCTGAAGCCAAGAAAGGTAATGTGGATCCTGATTTGTCTGATGTGTTTAGTCTGTACAAAGTATGCAAAGACAAAAAAAATCTGCACTTTGGTTGTTAGCAGCTGATAGAGACATGAATTGCTTTTGCAAGCATTGACAGAGATACCCTAGCTGATGAGTACCCTCTACTCCCTTATGGCACGATGCCAGTTCTGTTCCACAGATTGGCTTGTGTCACACTTCAGCAGACTGATAACCTGCTGACACTCGATATATCTCAGAATTACATACTGATACTTTCTTATACTGCAGATAGAAAATGCAAAATTTTCAGACTGCATGCTTAAGACTTGGGTTAACTGATTTAACTCTGCCTCCACAGCTGTCAATGCTAACGGAGCCCTATGCACTACTCTGTCTCTCAGGGATGTTGAAAAAAAGATACTCGTGTGTGACAATAAATGCATTAATACCGTGACGGGTGCAAGAAAAATGGCCGATCCATAGTGAAAGATTTTTTTCTGGGGAGAGTAATTAAAAGGGGCTTTTGCTGACAAATGAATGCAGAGTGAAATGGGATGTCGATGTCTACGCGGCTGCAGTCAGGTGTAATTTGTTATGATGGCCGCTGCTGCTGAAGGTAAGCTGTTAATGGTGTGAGGCTCCGTCAAGCAGACCAAGGTCCGTGGGAGCTACAGGCTGGGGTCAGATGGCCCGGTGCGTCCTGCAGACTGGGCGAAGCATTGCTTTGTCCCCGATTCTGTTGAACATTTAGACAATTTCTAGGCATCGCCAAGGGGCGGACGAGGTCTGGTTTGGGAGCCTCAGGATCACATCTTTGGTTTTTGCAGATGATGTGGTCCTGCTGGCTTCACTGGGGCGGTTTGCAGCTGAGTGTGAGGCAGCCAGGATCAGCAACTCCAAGTCTGAGGTCATGGTTCTCAACCAGAAAAAGGTGAATTGCCCTTTCCTGGTGGGGGATGAGTTAAACTCCTCCTTTTGAGGCAGTAAGTATTTCGAGGTCTAGTTCACAAGTGAGGGAAGAAGGACGAGTGAGATCGTCAGGCAGATTGGTGCAGTGTTGGCATGATACGGATCATATAGTTTTGTTGTTGTGGAGAGAGTGCTAAGCCAGAAGGCAAAGCTTTCCATTTACCAGTCGATCTACATTCCTACTCTCACCTATAATTATGAGCTTTGGATAGTGACCGAAAGAATGAGATTGTAGAAAATGGGTGGATGGATGGATATACAAGTTAGCATTAACTTGACAAGACAACAAAGGTAATGACACAACAAAAATGTCCATAATCTCAATAACAAAAAACCCAACATAGAAAGCTTATCATATAATATAAAGATAAAAAAACTGCTATTCCAAAGAACGTGGTCCAGTTGGAGTGCAATTTTCAGATTCTCTTTTAAAAGGCAAACCAATATATAAAACTTATGATTTACCTGGCTTTGAATGCATTAGTATATTGTTCAATGTTGTAAGACTGGACAGAACATGAAGACATAATGAACCAAAAGCAGACAAAAGCCAAAAGCCAAATCTCAATACCTGCTGTGGTAAATCTTTATCATCATTAGGAATGTAGCTATTTAGCACAGCGTGATGTCTGTTATCTGGTCAAAACTACCCTGGGAAATTCATTGAAACATTTCATCACTGCGATAAACATTCTTCTCCGAGCAAAACAAAGCCACTGTGTGATTTACCAGTTGACATAACAGGATCGCTGAAGCATATATTTGTTTAACCAGGTAACCACTGGTGGGGTGTGGCATCACGGGGGCAGACCTCACCTGTTAGCTTCAGGGGCAGGCTTCAGGCGACCCTGGGCATTGGCCTCCCACACACTGTTGGCCAGCTCATTGCCAATGGCGGACATGACTTTGATCAGCTCAAGGGGCCACTCGTCCAGGTCCAGCGAGCGCACACGGGACAGGTGCGTACCGAGATTACGGTGGATGCCTGAGCATTCAATGCAGATGAGGGCGCCCAGGTTCAGGCTGGCCCAGTCGGGATCTGTGGGGAACAGTGGGAGAAGACCCTCAAAATCAAATGATAATGGAGGATATGGAGCCTTTTGATTGAGATTCTAAAGCTGTCGCTCTTCCAAGACAGGAGAGCCAGACTTACTTTGGGCATCGCAGTCCACACAGCGGCTGTTCCCCCTCAGGTTCCTGATGGACTGGAGGGCGATGGCTTCAGTCTGGCTGGGCAAGCGGGACTGTATACAGGGAGATACGTTAGGTTGCTTCCGGTGCTCACCCCATCCATTTAAGTGCCGTATGACTCATTTAAGCAAAAACAAAGGAAGTCATCTTGGATAATAGATGAACCAAAAGAGAATGTAGGGCTTCTGAGTGTCAAAATAATATAGCTTGCATGGGAATTTGATGTGACCCAACTGCATTCCAGCATTTGCCAAGACTGCTTTGGTCCTCAAACCTCAATAAGAAGCTGCATCAGGATAGAGGCAGTTTGACAGCTACAACAGTATGTCCAAATCAGCTTAACATGTCAAGGTGTGGTAGAATAAACAAGGAAGGGGTGTTATAACAGAAAAACAAGGAGGGTTTATGGTGCAATATGGGAGGATTTTTACTTTTTTTTTTTTTTTAATTCCCTCCACCACCTCCCCTCTGCGGAGGACTGCTTGATGTCTATTTATTTATTTATTTATTCATTCATTCATTCATTCATTCATTCATTCCTCAAGAGAAGGAGAGGGAGAAAGAGGGGGGAAAAGGAGAAGGGGGATAGAGAGAGAGGGAGAGTTTTAACTTAAACCACCTTAGCAGTACCGGGTCACATGGAACCTAGAATATTCTGCAGAGCAGACTATCACAACTGCGCAACATATCTTGATGGCCTCGAGTCATATTGTGTGCTCTCGTGTCCAGCCATGTCCTTACCTTGTTTTTACTGCTCTCACAGGACTGCAAGCTGGCCAGGATCTGGCTCTCAATGGCCTGCACCCATGCGTCTCTCTCCTCGTAAGAGGTTGCCTCAAAATTCCATGTCTGGCCCGTCAAGGACACGATTATAAACTCAAAGTTTTCCTCTTGTTCTGAAACACAGGAAAGGGTCACCACACTCAGAGGGCCTCAGGTCAGGTGAGGATGGGACTTACACTGGGGTCTAAACACTGACAGAACCAACAGATACAACACAGATGTGCAAACCCAAGGCTTGTCTTTCCAGTGAGGACAAACTTCAGAATCATGCTTGATGCAAAAAGGCCAAAGTCTCACCATCATCACACAACCAAGGCACTGGCCAGTGGGCCTCGGTTGCAGGAGCAAAACGTACTAATCGCAGCTGCACATGCATATACCCTGACCAAACCAGAAGAGTCCAGACACCACAGTCAGTGCAAACCTCCAGGTCACATATGGTCCCCCGGAAACAAATCTGAAGATAGCTTAGCGGCTAGCATCAACGGCCACTCCGCAGACAGGCAACCCTGACATTTGGAAACAGTTAAATGGAAAAAAAAAAAAGTAATTGTAGCAAAGAGGAAAAGTGAGATACCCCGGGGCACACAGATGTCCAGTCCCCCAACAAGGCCCCTATGCGCTCCACAAGGACGTTCAAAGGCATCAATGACAGGATAATCTGAGGGAATGAGACCCGACACCGACTGGATTCTGTTTACCATTTAAACTAATAAGGAGAGGCGGCGGCCCAATTACATAATGAATGGGTAATCAAGGCAGCTCCTCCAACAGGTGCTGGCATGGCCTTTTGGCCGGACTTCAGTTTTGGCGCCATCGTTCCGGGGCCCACCTGGCTAGCAGGTGCCGACACCACTGCCCATCTAGGCTGAGACAGCAGGCAGGACCACAATAAGGATGCCATGTTTTTTTTTAGTAAATAAGACAATGAAAGACTTAAGTATGTCTGCAACAGGAAGTGACAACCTCAAGCACTGTTGAAGGCTGAGAATTGATTACATGGACCAAAAACAAAACAAAAACTTTTGGTCCAGGCTGTGATGGGGAGTGTAGGGGATGACTGACACTCCTAAAGCTCCTTAGTGTTTTATGTGAGAGCTCCGTAAGACACACGAGGAACTATTTTTATCACACACTCAAAAAAAAATAAAAAAATAAAAAATGTGTAACCGATGAGAAATCTATAAGTACAGCAAAGAAAGGCCTTGGGGGTGGGGGGACAGTAACAGTTCCCACACAGCAGCTCATCACACACACATAGAGATCATTTAACTACCAAGCTTTTACAAGCGTTACAAAAATTAAGACTTCTCCCACTTTCAAGGATTCTGCAGTTTTCATTTGGTTAAAGATAAGGGTTAAATGATAAGTCATAATTTTAAAAGTGATAAAACATTCCTGATGTCGGGGTTAAAGTTCTAATCATGCCCAAAAGGATTTCAGATGAGTCTTGAGTAAGGTCACGCCAAACTGTCATTTCAGAAGGGCAGCTCAAATAAGTCCTTACGCAAGAGCACATGACACTACACACTTCATAATGGTGGTCACTGAACTGTCAGAAATATCAGTATTGGAACCATGACCAGTATAATACTGTACTGGACAGGATCAAAGAAGTATTGCCCCCATCTTTACAGCTGTGCCTGCAAGGTGGGATAAATGTGTACCTTAAAAGCATGACTAAACTTCAGCACCTCTGGCAAAATTTAACTGGCATAATTTAATGAAAATATCTGTCCACAGTAAGAAGTTGCAAACTCCACAAAGAAAGGGAAAGGTAAGACAGCTGCCAGCCTTCTACCGGGGAGCGAATTCTCCGGCTGTATCATGGACTGGGAACCACACCTGGTTAAAAGAGCCCGGTTCATTGCTGTGTCCTCCATCCCACCCGTATGTGAGGTGAGGCCAGAAAGTTCACAGCACTGTCAGTGATCCTACTCACACAAGCCATGAACTTCATGCTCCCCTGCAGCCTGACAAACAGCTTGTACACATGAGACACTGGGACATTGAACCGCTCAAACAGCCCAGTAATCTGCTGAACATAGAAGCACACATCGACCATCCTGGTCACTTCGACACTGCAGCCCTCAGACCGGACACTGGCACAGTGTTTTACAGTTATTCCCTCGTCTGGCTTTACACATTGGTGCATACTTTGTGTTATGTCCATATCACATGTCACTGCATTACTGGGCTGCCCTTCTTTATACAATAAATGTCATCCTATGGTCAATTTTGCTGAAGTCTGATATGCAAGATGTGCTGATTATTACACTGGACATGAACACTGACAGTCCAGAGTGAGCTTCCTCAGTCCTGGGGGGCTCCCACGCTCAGGCCGATCCCCGCAGCCCCCGCCTCGCCTCCATCACACACGCCTGTGGTAGGCTGGCACCCAGGGAGCAGCGGGAGGGGACCTGCAAATCGCTGCCGTCACCGCGAGGAGTGCCACGCGGGCGCGTTTGTAATCCTCGTCCGGGCGCACAGCTCGGGGAATGAGGATCGCTGGAGCGTCTCCACTGTGATTGGGCCCCACCCCTGCCACAGCGACAGGCCCTGCGGGGTCAGGAACAATGTTCTCATCATAATTAAATTCTGCCCCCTTTTTGGGCGGGGGTGGCTGTTTGATAATTATGGAAGGCAACAATGCAGAAAGCCACTGCGTACAGGCATAAATTAGCTGGCTCTGTCCCCTCCCTCTGCGCACCCTGAGCTGCGGTAATGCATTTGGAAATAAAATAGAAAAGAAAGGGCACCACACTTCGGCACTCGAACAGGCTGCCTTTTAGAAGAGCTGCTCAGTCGTGACACTCCCAAGAGTGCGCTCACTCCTCCCAGGGGCTGTGACCCTCAACACAGCTCCCTGTACTTACCCCCGATCCTGCCTCAGCAGAAATCTGCCCCCCAGGCTTACTGCAACAGAGTCTGCCCCCATTCTTCGATCCTGCCCTAGCAATCCTGAATTGATCACACCTTTTACTGCAGGTCCGAAAATCAAGATTCACATCTTTTACATTTGATACAAATCAATTTTATACATTGAAAATCTTTTCGTTTCATTGTACAAGTATGGTCACGAAAATTTTTATGCATAGAAAATCATACCTTTCACTGCACAACTTCAAAGACGTACAGGGGACTGGAAGCTATTGTAGTCATTACTGTACAGCTTCCAGCTACAATGCTGCTATTCACAGGGCTGAGCCAAGGCAATTTGTGAACTCTGACACAGGCAACCTTTAACAGCAAACAACACCCCCATTTACAGGCTTGCGGCCCATGCAGATGGGTCATGGCGGAACAGTGGAGGGGGGAGGGGTGTAGAGGTACAGGTTTGGAGGGGTGGGGGAGCAGGAAACACAAATTAAAAGACTGGACTTAAATGTCACAGCACACAGTATTGCTTGGTGACACAGGTCATTACTTCCAATATTATTCGTACCATTTTACAACATTAATAACCTAGAGAATATTACAGGGCTCTTCACACCGAGGACTGGCTGTTTCTGCTGAAAGCGTAAATAAGAGGCCAGTGAGGATGGTGCAGCACATTTAACCATTTCTCATCCCACATGGGGAACTGGAAAGCCTCTTATCACTAGACCAGCAGAGATTGTGGGTGTCATGGAGGTCAACCAGCACAGAAGGCCCTTAGACGGAACCCGGAAGGTTCTGGACAGAGACAGCACAGGCCTGGTCCTCGTTAAGAAGGCCAGGGGGTGGTTTAGGAGGGTGAGACCCAGGGATACATGCAGCTGATGTACATACCACCAACACAGATCAGATGCCACATGCTAAGTTTGGTGACATCCAGATTGGGGGCGGGGGGTTACAGGCCTGTAAAAGAGCAGCTGATGAAACAGACAAAAAAACAAGGAGAAAAAGAATCTGAAAGCAGACATTAAAAAGGCTACAAAAAAAAAAGCACAGGCAGGGGGGGTTGGGGGGCAGATCATCACTAGGAGGTCTGAAGCTTCAGGGAAAAACAAAAAGCGTACGAACAAAGACACCCGTCAGGAGGCATGACACTCGTCAATCAAGCAGTGTCAGGAGCAGATATATGCACCACCGATGGATCAGTCCACCATGGAAGTCAGACAGGAGCCACCAACGAGGGATCCGTGGATTCAAAAAGGAAGAAGAGAGACTCAGAAATGCATTACTGCCTAGATGAGTCCTGTTCACCAGTTTGGGACACGGCTCTGACTTTGTAAAGGAAACGACTGATTACACACTGGCCTTATGCTAAAAACCAAGGTCAAGTAACCAGGATTTTCATGCTCAATTATACAGGATAATTCAAGCACAAATCCAATCTGGGAGACTGAAGCCACCACAACAGAAAATCACAAATTTATGGTGAATACGACCCTGTAATATTCTGCGAAATATCCAAGGCTGTTTGTTGTTCTTTTTAAAGTGGTCGCTCCCACGCGTCCCTCACGTTCGGCTGCACATCACCTAGGCACAAGACTAACACTGCCTTCTGTAGCCCTTAAACTGCTTATTTCCCCACGACTGCTGATTACAAGTCATTCTGCTGTGGCCCGGAGCCACGACAAACATTTACTGCAGAGCCTGGTCAAATGTGCTTTCACACCCAGCGTGGAGAAATAAAACAGAAATACTTGGCCTATGTAGATATACATCTCTATTTGTTTATGTACGGCACCAGTCCCTGCTGCCGTTTCCTCCCAAAGCAAATTAAATGGCTTTCAGTGTCACACTTCCACCCATTTACATGACTGCTTTTCTTTTTATTGTTGTGCTGCAGAGGTAAGTCGTTTCGCTAAACGGTACGCAACAGCGCCTCCCAGGGGCATCTTTGGGCGGGAGCTAATTAACCACTGTCTGACTCACTGGGCAAACAATGGCTGAAGATCAAATACAAGATCCCCATGAGCTTCAGTAGATGCCCCCTGCCTAGTGGGTGTGTGGTTTGGTATACATTACATTGTGGGGATCCAATGTCCCCAAAATGTTATAACAACCAGATACTTTTTACCTTGTGGGGACATTTCGTTAAGTCCACGCAAGGAAAAACTCAACTCAAAAATTAATGAATGCAATCAAAAAACAAAAATAGCCAAAAGTCTCTTTTTTTGTTTGATTACTGGTTAAGGTTAGGGCTGGGTAGGGGTTAAGGTTGCCATAGTTACGATTAGGGATATGCTCATAGAAAGGAATGGAGAGTCGCCACAAAGACAAGAACACACACATATATATATGTAAGTGTGTATGTGTGGAACAAAAGCACCCCAGAACACTTTGCCCTGTATACATGTGGCTGCCCCAGGAACATGGTCAAAGAACCTGGTTATATGACTCTCCATG
>JAODJX010000015.1:682842-694083 GCA_026776945.1 Isichthys henryi
TCCCCGCCCCCCCACGCCCCACCCCCCCCCCCCCCCCCCCCCCCCCCAAAAGCGCATTTTAATGGTCATTTTAATTGAACCTTATGTGCCGTGCAGCTGAGTTGCTGAAAGAGCCAGTCTTCTATAATCTATAATGTGAGACACCATTTTTAATTTATCATTATTATTTTTAGATATTTTATTTTATTCTTGACCATAACGATGGGCTATTGGGTTTAGGCTAATGCCACCGCCCCCCCCATCCCATTTTCCATTTTATCCTACAGCTTTCAAGTTGGGTTGATAGCAGATACCTCCTCTCCCTGCTGCCAATGAGGGGGCAAGGACATCACCAGGTCCTTTCGCTCGGCCCAGCTGTTAATTGACATGGAACTTTCTCAGTGATTACGTGCCATCTCCAGGTTCCGGCGTCCCCGGGGGATACAGGTGTGAGGCGGGTGCTAAGCAATGGGGGACGTCGGAAACGCAAACATGAGCTCGCCACGCTCCCGCTGAACCGGCGCCCACCTCCACGCCTCCGCGAGGTCAGGCTCAAAGCGCATCGCGCCGTGAATTAATTTAGCCGCAGAAATCAGAACGCAGAACGTAACTCGTGGCCCTCAGTGAACACCGAGGTGCCGAATTCATAACCTTCATCCTCCATGCTCTCCGCCCAATGACTCTGCTCTGTAATGCTGTAATAGAGGCCCAGGGCAAGTAACTGACTTTGCCGTTTTGCTGATTGACTAGTTGGGAAAAATTCAGGGCCAAGAGCTTACATTTTGGGTACAGTTAAGGGCAAACATTAGCATTGCTGATCCCAAAAAAAAAAAAAAATTAAAAAAAGATGGAGAGAGAGGGGAGATTTGAATGTCAGCAGCAATATAGATCCAAAGACTGAGGAATAGAGTTGGTACGGTACACAGATAAATATTGAAATGTGCGGGGCACATGTGTTTGTGTGCACGCGCGCGTGTGTGCTTACGAGGGGCTTTTTATTAATCCCGGTGCCAAGACGCTGCTCTGCGCATTAGCATGCATACAGAGCTGGTGGATCCTCTCCAGAATGCCTTGAAGGAAAGAGGAAGAGCGAGAGAGAGAGAGAGAGAGACGGGCAGAGCACTGGAATAAACCAGTCCAATGTCTAGAGGGACCATGTGTGTTCAGCACCGGAAGCACAAAACAGGCCCTCCATGGAAGAGGAGGTGGACGAGTCCGTTTTCAGCCCATGCCGGTCAAATCGGAGTACATTCAGACTTGGACCAATCCTGGGAAACCTGGACCAATCGAGTTTCTGGGGAACGAAGAAGTGATAATTGATGTCGGATGTGTCTGTGTGTGAGATGGTCACAGCTATACATCAGAATTTTGGGGGTTTGTCATGCACAGGAAGTATACTATTATTTGTTTATATTATTTATGTGAGAAGCCTGGTCTGTGCCCAGGTGTTACTGTAGGACACATGTGGGATGGTTAAAACTGCCAATAAGAAGTTTGGGGGGTGTGGCGTGCACAGGAAGTATACTTTTGTCTGTTCATTATATTTGTTCCAGAAGGCTGGTCTGTGCCCAGGTGTTCATGTAGGGCGAGGAAATCCTTGGTGTACTGTGTTCTGTTCAGCGTCATCTGGTCAATTCAACCAGAAGGGCGACATAAGGATGCTTTAGGAGGTATAAACTGTCATTTTCTATATCGTATGCGAAAGCTGCCCAGTTTAATTCGACAGTAAATTTGACATGATTATAGAGACCATAAATGCAGGATCTCGGGCCCCGTTAAGCGGACGCAAATGAACATGCTGGTAATTCCTACCGATTTCGGTCCAATACCAAATGACAGTGGGGTTTGAAACGCCAGCCATGAACCACGTTCAGCTTTTTTGGCAGCCCGGCACATTCCGGGCTTAGATGCTTCTGCGTGTGCGGCTAGGACTCGCCATGGGAGCCATGTTTATCGTTGGAATGGACAGTAGAATTCCCTGACAAAAGGAGGCCTCCATATGGAGATGGAATTAGATATTCGTTCCTGGAGTCCACCGCGGGAGAATACCCAGGACGGCGTTTTCCGCGTGGGGGATCACTCTCAAACACACCCGTGGTAGCACACGCTCTATATGAGAGCAACGCGGTGGGGTCCATCAACATCCGTGAGCTTCTGGTCACTCATAAATAACGCGGCGGCATTCCGGTGTGACCCTGCCAATTCCGACCACGGCTGCACGAGTGCTACCATATTTTACAGAGCAGCTCTTGCCTGGATGGAGAATACGTCAATGACCACCACCCCAACATGTCCCACCTGAGTCACATGATCAGAGATGTGGCTCATGGTGGGAGTGGAAAACTGTGTTGTTCCGGAGACGGTCGTCTTGGTTTTAAATCATGGGCTGGGCCTGCCATTACTTACCCCTGAAGTCATGCGGATCCACGCCTCCCCTCCTGTCCGTTCCTCTCCCATGGGACCTCCTGTGATGGGAGGGTGTGTGTGTGTGTGTGGGGGGGGGGATTCACTGCAGCTGGGGATCCGCCGTCGGGAGGGCCAGGGAGAGGGGTCAATAAAAATCTATGAACTGCTACAGATCATTGGTTGGGGCTTTCCACTACATGCCTTGCAGAACGTTAGAACGTTAACCCTGCTTTAGGGAGCAGCCAGACTCCACAAGGTCCGGCAGCAGCTCCAGAGCGTGTGTGTGTGTCTTGGTTTCCCTTCGTGTGTGTGTGTGTCGGAGAGCCTGCTGGTAGGATGCTTCTGAAGGCTGATGGGTCTCTGAAGTCTGAGACGGTTCAGATCCAGTTCTCCGCACCCCCAACCCACAAAATCGTATCTTGGGTCTCCTTTATGAGATGGCCCGCAGAAAAACAAAGCCAGCCCCTGACCCCCACAGAGTCACAGAAGCAGTCTGTCTATTCATGAGTGGTTGAGAATAGGGGTGGAGGCGAGCAGGGGGGACTCAGCAGAGCTGCGATTAGGGTCAGAATGGAGATCTTGCCTCAAGGCTGCAGGTCTACAGCACATAGCCAGGTGATGATGCTTCAGGTCTATGAACCAGCCGGTCTACTGAGATCTAGCAGGGGGTCCCTGGTAGGAGATGAGGGGCTTGTTTTGAGTCCAACTATTACTTTGACTGACATATATAATAATGCTGCAGTGCATCGATTGCCCAAGTGAAGCCCCCGTTACTAGTCAGAGGCAGGATGCGCCAATCAGCTGGTCCTGCCTCGAAACCACAGCTCTCTCTGCATCGCTGGGAATGTCCTGGTCAGCCTTTCAAATCTGACATGTGTACCAAAAAAAAAAAAAGATCCCAAGTTTGCAGCCAGGTACCTAACAGATGAATTGTTAGGCAGCCGGTTCCCTGCACAATGCTGGAAATAGAGAAGTTCATGTTAAAATCGACTGAAACTTCTGTGTGATGTGCAGACAACTTTCCCGAAACAACACAGCACGTGGATAAGAGGTGGCAGAAACCTGTGCTGCCTTAAAAATGCAAGTGTTGTCCGCCTTAGACAACAAGAATCACTAAGCTCAGCCAGGCTCTTCTGTGTCGTCTGTTCTTACTCTGTCACCCGTTGCCGTTGTGGCTTGTGGATTCATTACAACTCCTCCGCAGCTATCTTTCACATTCACTTAATTCAAACGCACGCAAAGAGACACACACCACCCCCACACCCGTGCCCTGGCTCCTCTGGCCCAGTTCCAGCTTTTCTGAATCTTCGCTGCACGGTGCCTTTGTCAGGCCTGCCGTTTCCAATGGCAGGTACGCCGAGAGTGAATTATGCCGTGAGTTCTCAGCAGGCACCCGGGCGGTCACCATGGGCCCAAGAGAGGTCAGCTGTGAAGTCAGAAACTTTATACTTCCTGTATTATACAGTTGCAGTTTCCCTAACCCACACATTTTTCACACAGAGGGTGGCGTAACAAAAATCTGCAGAACGTTTAAGAGGCTAAAACAACATCCTGAAGCAGGAGGTAATGGGGTCCTTAGACAGAGGGTGAGGCGTCTGGGGACTGCCTGTCAAAACTCTATTAATAAGATGAGGTACATGAAGGATGGAAAATGTGGTTCTTTTGAAAGATTAATGACTGGCCTTGATCTTTAAATAATACTTTTACTGTGGAGGCCTGACAGGAACAGTTACATTCATTGATCCTCATCCTAGCTTAACAATTTGTTAATTTGAGTTCTTTTGATATTTTTCACTACAAAATGAATCCACTGTGAAGCTAAACTGTAAAACATATACTTTTTATCTATCTGAGATCACAAAAGTATTTCCCAAACCATAATCCTAACTACTCAAGATTTTTTAAATAGGTAACTATTAACTTTGATTTTGTACATTGGTAGTTAAGATAGTTGTTTGCGAATGGACACATAGAGTTGACAAAGAGCTAGTGTGTAGGCAGTTTGTGTGAATAACAAGTTATAGGTATGGGAAGGTGATTTGTTTTCATGCAGCTTGTATTCCCTTAAATACATTGTTCGAAACCCACTAACATACCAGTGACCATTCACCCACTTACCAAATGCAGGGTTGTGCTGAGCACATCCTAAGGGACCCCTTGGAGGGGTTGCCAGTCCATTTCAGGCCAAACACACACTTTCTGCTGTGGGAGGACATCCAAGTACCTGGAGGAAACCCAAGTGAACACAAGAACAAACAAACTCCACATACATACAGAGCCAGGTGAAGGAATCGAACCCATAACCTAGGAGGTTTGAGATACATATATACACACTTCTCTGGCGTCCTCCTAGCTCTATCTGTGATTTACTCAGGGAACATGGCAGAGTGTGTATCACCCAGGTTTCTTCAGCCACCCCCGGCAGCAGAATCCGGAACACGGCCCATACGATTCCAGTGGCTTTCCACTCGGACTGTGTGCTGCTCCAGGTGAGAGTCAGGTCCGGTTGCCAGTTACGGCTGTCATACGTCACACCTCATCGATTCCCCGTTACAGCCATTTAATTCTTCTCACAGGTCAGGGCTTCGTGTTGCTCCGAACCCAGCGATTACCGCTCGTATGTAATTAAGCAGCGTTTTGTACTTCAAGTACTGGGTAGGGTGCCAGTGTTCTGGGCTGTGCATCAGGAATTACAAGGGGTTAATCCATATAAATGCTAGCAGGGATATTGCTTACACAGGGAGTTAATATGACTAACATATTATTAGCCTGGCTCCATTACATTCCCCCATAATATTGTACCGCCTGTCAATCACTGGCACAATTAAATTGTTTAATGAATAAATTTGCATTGTTAATAGGTGGGCCAGGGGAAACATCTGGTTGGAGCGGTTTAATGGCATCCCTTGTATTAGACGCCCATATGGAATGTTAAAGGGAATGCTGTTTTGATGCTAACTAAATGAAAAGTATCACTCAAAGTAATTTCGGTTGTTTGACAGAGAGGAAATCACTTAGTGAGAGTGATTCTGGCATATTACACGCGTGGTGCCTAATTGCCGTTGGAGGAGTCATATTTCCCCGTCTACGGTACCGCACGTCGGAAAGTCGCTTACGATACTTATTTTTTCTTTCCTCGCTGCATTTCAATGCTGTAAAGGATTCATTTTTTATTTTTTTTTTTACCTATTTTTCAGGCGGCACCAAATGAAATGCAAATTGGCTCTCCGGTGGTATCACATCTGGCTGAACTGTTTCTGGGAGTCTTAATACGGTGGTTTCACAATTAAAAATGAGCAATCGCGACCTGTATCTCCGGCGCGGGCTCCACCACGTCCGGCGCACTCATCTTGATGGGTCTGGCGGCAGCACAGGAGACTGCATTTTCACGGCTCTCTCGGCACCCGCCGCAGTTGAGCAGGAGAATTAGACCCTGGTCCCTTTTTCAACACAGGCACAGATGAAGTCATGCCAAGCGGTAAATTGCTTAATCTCTGAGAGTGAATTGGCATAACAGGTTTTAGCGTAAAAGGGCTGCTTTTGGCTAGCAGGAGGATAAGAGCAGTAAGATATACATAAATCACACAACGGACAGTCACGGAAGCCAAATTCAGAGGCGTTGCATTGTGTGATTTCAAATGTAGTAGGGGCAGTGGGGACGGTGGTGTGAGACCCCCAAACCAGCCTTGTCCTATGGGGCACAACGGGAAACCGTTCATGGGAATATTTCATGTGTCCCCGACTGGCACCAAGACACGAGTCACAACAAGGTACGACTCAGTCAATGAGCAGCCACACCTAGCCGATAGAGCCCAGTGGATACAGGCTTCCAGACTATGTCCAAGGTCAAAGCCTGAGCCCACTGTCCCCCGGGGGCTACCAGGAGGGAACCAAGGCACTTCTATGCGGGGGAGGGGGGGCAAGCAAACAGCAGCCCTCATTATGATGCAGCCCAGCATGGGTGATTAAGACTGTGGTCCGGGTGAGGCAGGCCGAGGAAAGTGGGGCTAGCTGATTAGAGCCTCAGTGTACCGAGTGTGTGCCGAGAGAAGCCATCATGCACCTAATTGTGTTTTTTTAGACCACATTAAATTTCTCTCACGCTGGGGAGGTGGGTGGAGACGAAGAGGATTACACCCGGCGGAGGCAACCTCATTAATGTTATTATGTACAGTGCATATTTGTTTTAAGATCCTCACGCGATCCCACTTGACATATCAAAAAACCATATCCGTGCAGAGTCTCCCAAGGCCTGCTGTGGGCTTTGCAGCTCAAAGCCGCCATTGTCTCAGCCCACTGTTGGTGGGTCAGTGTGCTCTCCGGTCTTTGGACCGGTCCAGCTGACTCACCCAGAAAATCAGCGCTACCCAGCGCTCGGGAACTTTGACCTGAGAGTGTTACGGAGCTCAAGGAACATCCATGGAGCTGGAAGAGTCTCACATGACAACACCTCCCAATGCTTTACGAAAGTCAGTGAGGCAACATGTCGGGGCCACTGACACACCGCTGAAGAGTCAAAGCTCCAGGAAGCTCATTGGTTATGAAATCTCAGTTAGGAAATTGTGTGTCCGACGCATTATTTCTGAAAAGGCAAGTTAAACATCTTCTCTTGTGACACTGTGTCCATACTTACATTTCTAGTGCTGGTAATCTGAGGATGATGTGGGACACAATGAACTTGCCTAAGTGATGATTGGGCTCAACACCCAATAACAAATACTTATGATCCTTTTGCGTCTATCTTTCAGTTCATGGTGCAGCCTTCAGTCACATGTGCAGTGTGTGGTTCACTGGTTTCACTGTGATGAAAAGGTTGCTGGTTTGAATCCCATACTCGGCAGAGAAACCACATCTCTGTTGAGCCCTTGAGCAAGGTTCTTAACCCTCAAAAACGCTTAGGGGATGTTCGATGATCTGTTCTCATTTTTCTTTTACGTCTATATTTGTAGGGTTACCATATTTGGTGAGACAAAAAAGAGGATGCGTCTGGGGATCAGAATATCAATGAGTTTTTGCATTCACCAACCAATCAGGTAGTGCTTCTCTTATGAATATTAATGAGTTTTCCCTAACCACACTTTAAAATGAAAATTCACATCCAGAGAAACCTGGACATATGGTACCCTTATAGTTAGCTCTCATTTTACATATATATGAGTCTTTTTCAACAAAAGTTACTAAATGCTTACCTAAAGTTTGTAGACTTCAAGCAAACAACGTGATTCTCTGTTCACACGAAAACAAAAATACAGTACCAATGGTTTCTGGAAGTTAACATTACTCATGCGCAGCTTGACATGTAGGACTGTGCATTTCATTTAATTTTTAAAGTTAATGTGTGCACGAGCCTTACAAATGCTGTACCACGATATAGCATGGCTGCCGTAAACTGAAAGTTGATGCCTTTTCCTTCACTTGGTACTCCACTGTAACTTGTAACGCTGGGTCATGCAGCTTGCAGCGCTAAACCTGGACCAATTTTAGAAAAACCTCCTGGACACTCAGACAGTTGTCCTAAAAGAGGATGTGTCCGGGGAAAAGAGGACATTTGGTAACCTTATATTTCTGTGTCTTTGCCTTACAAAAAAGGAGAGCATGATGGGATATGGGGAAAAAACACATTACAATGTACCTGTTCTCATATTTGTACAAAGGGGAAATAAATCTTGGGTGCCTTGTGTCCAGCTGGACCTTTGGACTCTGAGGCCTCTCAGGGGTCCCATCCTGAGGCAGTGTGCTGTTTAGCATTGAATATTTTATTAAAAAAAAAAAAAAAAAAACTGTCAAATAAAAGCGCAGCTCTGTCCAAAGCAGACAAACAGAGAGCAGGGAGTGACCGGAACATCTTTGTTTTCCCAGAGTCCACTGGTGGGAATCAGCGCCTCCTTGCCGTCCAGCCTGGCCCACGCTCACGCTCCCCGGGGTCGTTCGCCACACGGGCCGGCATTGTGCGCCGATCCAAGGCCCGGCCTGTTCCTGCTCATCGCGGTGTGGGGGCCGTGTGGGCTTCTGAAGCGCTCGTTGTTTGCCGCGGACCCCCGCCGGAGGAGCAGCCCCGGTGAGGAGCTCCCCTCGGAGCGCCCTGGCAGAAACCCCAGCCGCTCCCCGAATGCATCCTGTCAAGTGGCAGCCAAGTCATGTGACCCCGCCGCTCCCCTCTTTACCTGGGGGAGCTCATCCGAAGCACATAAATGACGCCCCTGCACCGTGTCCTAAAAAGGGAGATGCTGAGCAACAGCCGGGGCCGGACGGGGAGGGGGCGCGCTTGGCTCTGCCGTCACCCTTTGCATGTTCTTTTGCATTTATTTTGCATTCACAGTTTCACTCCTTCCACGTTTCGCATCCGCTGCCTGCCTTGCACTTAACAGAGTCTAACATATGCAAGTGTGGGATCCGCGTGAAGGATGACGCTTCCGGAATTTTCCCCGCGACTCACACATGGGCCCAGATGCTTCATCGGTGTGCGAAAACCAGCTCCTAAGCCGGACCATATCTGGACCCAGCTATGGACTGTGTCCTGGCATTATAGTGAGGGGGCAAAAGGGGCCGGGGGGGGAATGTGAAAATGGCAGAGATGTGTTCCATGGGTCGAGCCTCACCCCCTCTCCAGAACGACGTGCCACTCTCTTCTCACTCCATTAATGCATTGCGGCATGGCTCAGCTGCCTGTTAATCTGTTTGCACATTTGTGGCGCTAACAGTGTGTTGACAACACGCTGACATCACACAGATGTCAGTCGCAGCTGCCTCCCCCTCCATGAATATTAATCAAGCCCCCCGCCCCCTACCCGATCACATTGTTCATTTCACGAAAGCACATCCAGTATTTTACCCCGGTAAAGTGCAGAAGGGCATGGTTATGGGTAAACACACACACTCCCATCGGGGAGGGGGGTTCTGGATATCCTCTCGTTTTCCGTTTTGCTGGCCACGGAGCTTGCGGTGCTTGACTTTTTCTCCGTTGCATTTTTCATGAACTGTAGCTCGCGGGGCCGAGCAAACACAGCTAGCTGCCCGTCTCTTCGTCCCGCGGATGTATCGCTAATGGCTGAGCACTCACAGCTCCATTCCCGCCAATTAGACAGGGATAATACGGTTAGCATAAGGGATTATCCCAAACGCAGGAGCGTAGCACACGTGTAATTACCATGCCTGTAATTATCAGTATTATTTAAATTAAAGTGGTCAGTTTAACCGAAGAAAAACAATGTTTTTGGTTTTCTGTTGGCATCGCTGTATTTTACATTTATCTCACCTACTGTCTTTATGCTACTGTTCTGTTCTTAATAAATATTCATCGCACCATCTGACATAAACACTATCCCAGTACAGTGTGTGTTAAATACATTGATAAATTTATTGTTGATAATTACTAAGTGACACATATTTAATACAGGAATATATTGACACTATGGAATGATATTTTAAAGATAAATATGCAATTTGCATAATATAATATAAATTTTAAAATTCCCCATAATCCTCTATTGGATGGATGGATGGACGGACGGACGGATGGATATAAGTGAAAGAGTAAGAATTGAAATGTTCTAATATTTTTCAAGAATCAAACACTGAAAAATTCAACCGTTTGCGTCGTCTGCATGGACACTTTTCTAAGGAATAAATTAACTTACAGAATTATTTTAGCGAGTTTAGCACCTTGAACCTTGTCAATAATAGTGAAGCAAGACAAATCTGCCCTTTCTATGAAATTTATCAGCGTGTTTGTGTTTTTGCAGAATATTAAAGTCTCTTCACACGGTAGGCATGTCCTACCCATACCGGTTAGCATGTAAAGTAAACAAACGCACTCAACCATGCATATTCACACAAATGAATAATAGATATTTGGAGAAATAAATCTATATGGTACACATGAGGGTGGGGGGAAGGGGTTATGTCCGAAAGCAATTCCCCCTGTCATGTAACGCCCAATTACCCACAGGTTAGGCAATTTCGTTCGACTCTCTCTTCCCCTGACTTGTGCTACATAAGCGTTACCACCTACACAAGAACACGGTGAGCTCACTGCATCTGAAGTCATTTCCTGTATTAGGCTAGAAATAAAATAATTCCCGCTTGTCGAATTTCCAGGAGTTAAATCTACGCATATGGTAGCCTAAACTCACATCAGAGCTTCTTTAGAGCAAAATAGATAACTGCACTTTCTGATCATATGCTTTACTGTACATACCTTCTTACTTTTATTTATTTTTTACACATCTTTACATGAATTAATTTATTTATACATTTGTTTTATATCATTAGACATAATGTGATTTATGCTAAACTATGTAAGACGCTGCATAGTGTCTATTGCAATTTTTTAATATAATTTTGTCATGTTGCCATTCTTTATAGTCATTTAATGTTCTGAGTGAAATATGTAAAAAATACACAAATAAAATCTGCCTAGGGATCAAAATTGCCTAAGAGTCTTGTAATCTGACTACTGTGCCATAATATTGTATAATACATTTTAAGTACCCACGATTACATAATAATATTAATAAATATGACAAATGGATGCCCAGTAATGTTCACAAACTTTTTAGCGTTATATTATGATTTGTGCATTCCTTCCAAGCTCTTGAACCTTCGTGTGGGCTTGGGAATGTGATTGATCCAGGTGCATTGTGGGTAAACTGTTGCAAAGCTGGACACTTCTGGCGGGGGTGGTTTTCAAAATCATTGGCAAGGGCTGCCCCAACAGGAGCACGCGGCTCCTCACCGGCCCCACTGCCCCCCCCCCCCCCCCCCCCCCCCCCGGGGGGCCAAAACCCCCCGGCGCGGCGGCCGGGGGGAAAAAAATAGAAAAAAAGGGGGGGGGTGTTTTGGTGGGGGGGGGGGGCA
>JAODJX010000015.1:743215-762935 GCA_026776945.1 Isichthys henryi
CCATTTTTTCTTGTTGTTATCGAAACGACAGCTCTCGCTACTCGCTTGTCATTGATCAGCTGTCAAACAGACGCTTGCCATAACTTAAGAGGCCCCAGGGCCGTCCACTTCATATCCCAGCTGGAGGTTCAGCCGTCCACGATCTGTGCTGTTGGTTCTGTCTAAGTGTCAGCAACAGCGTCTACAATAACAGCACTGCTTTCGCGTAGCGTGTAAATACTACTGCGGGAGGAGATGACGCCCCAAATCTCTCAATGGGGGGGATTATCAAAATCTGTCAGTCACAGTCCGCCTTCGTCAACCAGGAACCAATGAAGTCAGTTAAAGTTTGATTGACATGTGCTGTAACCCCACCCACCTCATTTTTCAAGTCACCAAGAAACATCCCATCATGCATCTGTAGAAATTTTGATAATTTGATTTCATTCTGTGGACGGCATGGTGGTGCAGTGGTTAGCACTGTTGCCTCACACCTCTGGGACCTAGGTTCGAGTCTCCGCCTGGGTCACAAACTCTGTTTGGAGTTTGCATGTTCTCCCCATGGCGTCGTGGGGTTTCCGCCGGGTAATTCGGTTCCCCACCCACAGTCCAAAAAACATGCTGAGGCTAATTGGTCTTGCTAAATTGCCGGTAGGTGTGCATGTGTGTGAATGGTGTGTGAGTGTGCCCTGCGATGGGCTGGCCCTCCATCCTGGGTTGTTCCTGCCTCATGCCCATTGCTTCCGGGATAGGCTCCGGACCCCCCCCCCCCCCGCAACCCAGTGGGATAAGCGGTTTGGAAAATGGATGGATGAATGGATTTCACTCTGCCATTACCTAATGCCGCAGATTAATAATAAATATCTTCACTGATGCATTAGTCAAATATTTAAGGATGTGAAGCTATTTAGGAAGATATTGTAATGACCGCTCAACAGGCGTATCACAAAACAGCACTTTAATGGCCCTGTACGGCCCATGCCAAACTCAGAAAAAGGAACACGATGCAAGCAGAATCAAGCCCGCGACAATTAACGTTCCCCAGTATATACATATAGGGTCGTGTGGAGCCCCCCACTTCCCCTTTTACCCACTCTGCAGATACCCCACATTCCCCGCTATCTCTAAAACCCCAGAGATGGGCTGAAAAGGGTGGGAGGACTGCCCTATAATAAACACTGAATAACCCCAGTACTCCAGCCATTACACTATTTATTAAAGCTGTCCTTAATGGCTCCGGCCTGATTCTCCTCAGCCTTTGAGGATTTATGTCAAGCTTGGGAAGTTTGGAGTAGGTGGGAATGTAGGGGTGGGGTGGAGGAGGTTGAGCATGAATAATACTGCGCTCCATTTACCTTGGAGGTCGAAATTCGGACCTGGGAATATCACACCCGATTTAAGTATGTCCCAGTGCACGAAGAGGGCATTTAGCAATACCAGGGACCTGTCTGAGGATTGCTCTCTTAGCTGGATAACTTGTTGGACTTAAGGTACCCCAGTTTAAATGGCCTTTATCTTTGTTCACTTCCATTTAGCCCAGACTACCTTAAATCCAACAAGTTATCCAGCTAAGCAGTAAATCCTGCTTTCTGAAACAGCCCCCACTTCTAGCCAGGTTAATTTGTAGCCATTATTAGCTATATCAGTTGATAATGACACATTATGGGGTATTTTGAACATCCACACATCGTACCAACATGTCCACAGATAGCAATCGGACAGCACTGTGCGTACGACCAGTTTAATGAGACACAAATGAGACACAAGTGTTGACAAACAGTATAAAACTGTTGATGAAGGGTGCAGCCATCTTGAATTCTGAGGTCAGGGTTGCAGAGAATTCTCTGACTTTCCAAGTCAGAATTCCAACTTCAGTGGGCATTCCAGTTGAAATTTCCGACTCAGAACTCGGAATTTCCGACCTCCTAGTTCAAACAGAGCGCAACGTGAAAGCATGCAAACTCACAGGAAGAGCAAGAGCACTAATATGAATGACATGTTTCTCCTGTGAGGCCTTTGCACAACTGTGTAGGCGTGTACCAGCTTCAGAGCGGCTGGTAGACGGGGAAAGGGTCCTGTTCTTGTTGGGATTAACTGGCTTTACAGTGACCCTAACATGTCAACACCAAGCCTCTCCTAGCCTGAAAGCTTCTTCTGCAAACATAAAGTGGGTGTCATTTTAAATGAGAAATTGGTGTTCAATTTATACACCAACTACATGCTAAGAACCCCTCATCCTTTTAGCCAGTACAGATTGTTACCTTAGAAAAAACATTTATTTTTCTGCTTAGTTGATATTTCTTCTGGAACAAAATTTCACCCACTTGGAGAACTGGACATTTTACTGCAGCAGTTCAGGTTTGGCAGTTTGCTCAATTGTACAGTCTTCTGGGACTGGAACCCCATAAACCTCTGGGTAGAGGTCCCAGCTGGCGAAGCTTTACCTTTGTCTCATTACTCTTCAAGGTTTCTGTGTTATTCCTCCGAAATAAACAGCACCGATTGCTCTTTGATCTTCACCAGTTAGGGCCCTTGGCTGATGAGTGTTGGCCACGCTAAAGCCAGCTGGAAAGGACGCATTTTTTGTTGACTTGCATTTTAGGCTTGGCAAGCGTTCCGTATGAGTAGTTTGTAGATTAGATTTTTTTTATGAAGAGAACTGGAGGATCTGAAGCAGGGAAATTCCAGTAGTTCACGGTTGGGGCAAAACCAGGCAAGAGGACGAGGATCTGACCCGTGATCCAGCAGGCTTCAAAGGCAAACTGGTTTTGGGGCTTCAGAAGGGACCACGGGAGCGGCAGGGCTTGGCCAAGAAGAAGAGAGGCCCAGTATTGCTTTTAGCAAATCAGCGGACCGGGCTGAACCTCTCATACAATGAGCGACTGTCAGCTTTCAAGACACAAAGACACACATTAAATCAGTTGTAAGTGGAAGCAGGAGAATGCTGGACAGGATGACAGCCAACGATCCTCACCTTAAGAGACATGCTGTTTATCCATCTGCTTTTGGATAGTGGATTTTTCTAGTAGGATCCATGAATCGGGAATATGTATGAGAATCACCAGGACAGGGCAGCATATGAGAGTTTCCTCTCAGAAAATATTCAGGAAAGATGCTTTATAGTCCGGTGTCCCACCCAGGCTAGTGGATACTTCCTGTAGTGTCCATGAATCAGGACTATATTTTGGAATAAGGAAGCATGCAAGGCTCATTTCCTAGAAAATACACAGGAAAGATATTTTAATGGTATAGGAACCCACGCAAAAATGCTTACTGTTATTCAGACTTGTTGTTCCTAGGGTTAAACGCAATCGCTTGCGAAAATTCATAATTACTGTCTGTAAGGTTAATGATTAATTGATTAGATCTGCTCACTCCTGAGTGTGAGATGAATCTCCTGCTCTCTGCATACCTACCGTCTGTTTCACTCTCAAAGGCTGGACTCCATCTGTTTGTGATCGCGGTTTTTATCTCGCATGTTACGCAAGCCTGAGTGTCTTTCGTCATTTGTATTTTCCCAGAATGCCCTCCCCTGGGTCTGGAGTCTCTGCGGGTCAAAGACACTCAGCTGCAGGCTTCTTCTATGAAGCACTACGGACTTGGACCTCACCGAGGTCGCCTCAATGTCCAGGTGGGCTGCAGTCTGCATATAGTGTGCCATTTGTGTACAACCAATGGAAGTCGAATCTTTCACACTCTTCCTGCTTGACGAGTTTCATCTTCTGTTCGTCGCTCATCCGTGTCACCGTCGTTGGAGTCAGTTTGGTTTCACCATATGAGCTTTTGGTTGTCATTAAGCTAACTCTCTCTGCGTGTTATAGTCTGGTCTAGAAGATGGAGATGAATACGATGGCGCCTGGTGTGCCAAGTATGAAGACAAGAAACAGTGGCTAGAGGTGGATGCCCTCCGGCCCACTCTCTTCACGGGGGTCATCCTTCAAGGACGTAACTCTATTTGGAGGTTTGTTCCCATAATGCATCTCTCTGGATTGGCTCCCATACCATTCCTGATGTGAGATCTTTACCTCTCTGATATGTGCTCTGTGGGATAAAAGCTTCATAGGTCCATCCTGAAGTAACTGTGACTGAGACTGTGTCTCAAACCTCTAAACTGGGGCATAGAATTTGGCTGTTAATGCTTTACAGATAGTATTCAGTTACTTTTCATTTGATTATTCAGACCTGCAGATAATCAGTCAGCCAAGTGTCATTTTTGTGGTAGAGAATGTACTGATCCACAACAATGTGTTTTGTGGTATTTAGATGCTTTCGGACAATAATCACTCTTTAATTGTATCAACATTCTTGAAATTCTGTTTATTTCCCGAAAGAGAAAACCAGCATTTTGCTAGAATGTTAACACTTTAAATGGTAGGTGGCTAAAATTCTCCTATATTTACTTATGTTTCATTTTTAGTTACTGCAGATTTACTGATGAAACTCAACTCCATAACCTGTTTACACAGACAAAGTGATTTTATAGCAGTATGTTGTAAACAGTCATGTTTGATCTTTTGTTCCAAGATCCCAGTCAGTTATATTCATAATTCCGTGGCTCAGTCCAGGCTGCAGATTCGCGGGACATTTTCTCATTTGCCTTGTGATTTTTGTCTCTCAGCTGGGATTGGGTTCACACCTACAAGGTGCAGCTGAGTAATGACTCCATGGTTTGGAAGCCCAGCATGAACGGGAGCAAGGAGGCTGTGAGTTACCCGCTTTGTTGAGGTGTTCAGCTGGGGGGGGTCCCAGGACTGTATCCCTACTCAAAAACTCATTTTACCACCACAACCACAGATGTAGTGGAGTGAAAACCCCTATAATTCCATTCTCCCAGCCCTCAGTAGTTATCGTCGTCCCTCAGGAATATTAGCACAACACAAACAGAACGTTTTGTTTTGTGGAGTGTAGCTTGCAGTTGGGTCCAGTCTAGAAATGAATGCTAGTTAATTTATGATACAGTTTGTGTCTGCCAGCGTTTAAACTGCTACATTAAACCAGTGTTTCTCTGTAACTGGCAACTCTCTCTAGTTGTCAGGGTAAGAACTAGTTTTAGGGTTGGCAGACTTAAACATCTCTGTAGTGGTTAAGTCACATGCCTCATTTGTAAAATAATTACTCATATTTATTCTACAACATTATTTATTCTGAAATTGACATAGCCAAATTAGACCTACAGATTATATTAGATAACATATAATGTAATAATTTACTGACATGAAAGATTTTTAAACATGAGAAAGGTGCTTTCTAAAGAGTTATAGATTTTTTTCTCCTAAAATGTCCTTCACAGGAAATATGAGTAGAGGGGAATGTAGTTGCTAAGGGTACGATTAAGACCCCTGGGCAGCTTTTGATCCTGTGCGGGTTATTAGCCTGTTAGATGTCGGACATCAAAGCCAGTACTGTGGCTTGCACTGTTCCAGCAGCCCGGGCGTGCTCAGTCAAACGCTAATCAAATCAGTCACAGCCGTTGGCCAAAAAGCGGCTCCTTTGTGATGGCCCGCTGTGACTTTCCCTGTGTTTAGACCTATCTGTTACTTACTGTAGCTGGCACATGAAAAGTGGTTGGCCAACCATGTGCCTCTCCTGTGTTTGACCTCTGTAAACATAAAGTAACATGAGCCGAAAGAGCTTGAGAACATTGTTCTGGGGCTCGACAGCAGAGTGCTTGGCATGGTCAAACCGTGTGCTAAATGTCAAAGACAGAGCGTCACAATGAAGTTCTGCGCCGTACGGTTTTATACATGGTAGAACCTTTTTCCAGGTGTTACGTTTACACAAGCCGTATGTAAATCCTGACCTCACATCCCCGCAGGTGTTTGAGGGGAACCAGGACGTGGAGACTCCTGTGCTGGCCCTGCTCCCAGAGCCCATGGTAGCCCGGTATCTTCGCATCAACCCACAGACCTGGTTCGAGAATGGAACGATATGTCTGAGAGCTGAGGTTTTGGGCTGCCCCATACCGGGTACTGCAGTACCGCGTTGACATTACTGCAACGTTGTGGCAACCTCCTCCCAACGTTCTGCCAATGCTTTAGGGCTCTTAGCCGAGTCGTTCTTAACTTGCTGTCCTTAGAGTTGCTTTGCAGCATCTGTCGGGGTGTGGTAGATGTTTTGGGAGGGCAGATGTTTTCTGTTACCCAAACTGCTGAAAAGCACAGCAATGTCCTCTGGACAGCAGGGAAGTTATTTCCCCGCACTAAAGGGCGATGACCCAGTTTTCAAAATGAGATTACACTGGAAGATCTGTGTTTATTGCAGGTAGTTGTTGTCGTTTCAGCTATATATCATGGAAACGCACAATATGGAACATTTTTGTTGTTATAATTAGTGTTCGCTGCAATGAATAGTATTCCTATTTATTTTGAGTGGGATAGTGCAATACAGGCTCTCCCCAAGTTACGATGGGATTACGTTCCTATAAACCTATCGTAAGGTGAAAATGCACTTTAGTATGGTACAACTAACCAAACAAACATCACAGCCTAGCGTAGCCCACCTTAAACATGCTCAGAACACTTACATTAGCCTACATCATGTGGTCAATCCAGCAATTTTATCAGCAATAAAACTGTTAACAAATGTCTTTAACGCCCAGGTGAAAAAATGGCTGAAACAAAAACAAACCTGTGAACACTGATGTTTTATATTAGTTAAATTAATTAATTAACATTAATTTCTTGAGTGTGTGTGTGTATGTGAGTGTGTGTGTGTGAATTGATAATTGCTGTTATTGTCTGTTTTTAAAAGTCCAACCAAGGACTAGGTTTGCAAATTAGCCTCTGGCTAGAAACCCTCTGTACAAAACAATGGTTGCATTGTTTTTACATGTAACATTGTGTCTTTTGTGCTGTCCTGGTTCAATGAATCCAATAAATAAATAAAAAACAAATGGGCAAAATCATTAACACAAAGCCTATTTTCTAATAAAATGTTGAATATGTCATGTAATTTATTGAATAATGTACTGAAAGTGAAAAACATTCAATCCATGGTAAAGTCGAAACATCATAACACAGACCATTGTAACCGGGGAGTGCCTGTATATTGCAGTTTTTTTCTCCCGTGTTAATTGTGATAATATTCCTGCCCAAATGTTCTAGATCCCAACAATATTTATCTTCTGGAAGCTGAACAAGGATCCAGTGAAAAGCTGGATTTCAGACATCACAACTACAAGGAGATGAGGAAGGTAAGCCGGCCATGCTGAGATGCTCCAGGCTGCAATGCTTACCGTCCATCCGTGTGTGTTCAGTCCAGCAAAACCCGGGCCCCTCTCTTTCCCCCCCCCCAGCTCATGAAGGCGGTGAACGAGGAGTGCCCTGACATCACACGCATCTACAGCATCGGCAAGAGCTACCAAGGCCTCAAGCTGTACGTCATGGAGATCTCCGACAACCCAGGCATACACGAGCTGGGTGGGTGGCCTGGGGTGAAGGGGCGGACATCTCTGCAGACCGGGCTGGGCATTAACCCGGTTTGAAGCCGGTCACCTTGTACATGAGCAGTTCCAATCCCACTTACTCTTTATGTGGTTGGGAGTAACACGCAACCTTTCTGTGCCTGTGTGTCTTCAGTGGAAACACCAACCTTTTCATAAACTACATGCAGTATATATATATATAAACCGACCTTTTATTAAGTGATTCAGCACTGGAACTTGATTGGCTGTCTTCTGCGTTTATAAAAAGAAAAAAACATTGAGAGTTTTCATTGGCCGGGGCAACTGAACTTGGCCGCATCCAGCGGTACCGGGCAGCGGTGCCAGCCCTGGCAGGGATCAGGCGAACACAGCCAGGGCCCATAACTGCGACTGGAGTCATTAGTGATGAACTGTTCTGGCTCGGCCTCTTCCAGAATGGAGCGAGTCCAAACTGTAGAGGCAATAAATGTCAGCCCTGCGATGCTAACAAACCATGGGTCTCTTTCTAGCACAGATCCGCGTGCTAGTGTGTCATTCCGCTAATCTTGTCACTCTACTTATTTATATAATCTAAAATAATATTGTTATAGAACACTTATTTATTGTAAACCTTGTCAAGCATCGGAGAGTCATTTTGCTTGTAAAAGCCAGAACGCTCCCCCCCCCCAGGGATGAGGCGGACAAGTGCTGATGGTTAGCGTAGTACAGACACATAGCCACTTAGCACAATGATGGGTCTGAACCCACCATGGGTCTGCGGGGACATAATTAGTTACAGGACCTGCCCCCCCCCCAAAATGTATTTGTGCTGGGCACCTGGAGTGTTACACATGCTGTCGTTCCTGTCTTTATTAAACATGGCCGCCTTGGCTGTTGCCCATGGTGGTTTACGCTAGTTACTTATCTATTTGTTTATTTCATTTTCTTTACGGAAAGCTTATTCTGGTCTAGATGCCTAAGAACAGGAATAACAAGACATGTTAATGATGGTAAGCCAGGAGTCGGGGGTCCATGTTGAAGGATTCTTCTCCTCCCACGACATGCTATGGCTATCAGGCACGAATTCGGGTTTGAAGTCCGTCCACTGGACACCTCCGAAACATTCAGACACCATGGATTTTTCTGCTTGGCCACTGACAAGTTCCCAGTCATGTGGCATGAATGGCTTGTGTGTGTCCCTGTTTGTTTGGAGGAGGGGCTAAAACAAAAAAAACTGCATCTTAAATGTATAGAGGAGCCCTTTGCCATGGACAGGCTCGTCTTGTCTTCCTCTTGGCCTCCACTTTGGAAACTAGAATTTTATCGAAATGAAAATGAATTATAAGCCACTATGACTTATGATATGGGATTACAAGCTATAGATGTGCTTTGAAATGTACTTTTATTTGCCTAGACTACCATTGATGCATTTTATAGAGCAGGTACTTAAGTAGAATCATATTAAGTTCACTTGCTTGTGCCAGAGTGTCTTATTAATCTTAATCGTGTCTCTAACTCCTGGCAGCGTTCCCCACTGTATCCCTGCTCCGCTTTTGTGATGTATTAAGTCCTATCTAAATGGGGACCGCCCATTCATTTCTATGGGAAAGACCCTAATCCCAATCACGACACCCTTAACCTCTACCCAGCCCTATCCTTAATCATAAGTAACCAACCAATGTACTTCAAAAAAGACTTCTGGCATTTTTACATGAAAAGTGGACTGTGAGCGGGTCTCTGAGGAACGGACTGGGAAATATTGTTCTAGAGGGACATCTTGCAGGACTCCCTCCTGAGACCCAGCCATGGCTGACTCTGCATGGGCCTCTTGATACCTGAAGGAGGACATTGACCTCATGATCTGGCTGCCTGGTGAAAGGTTTTGGCGTTTCAGTGAAAGGCTGGTTATTGTAGTGTCAGATATTATTATATTCCCATAATATCTTTTGGTTTTCCTGAAATGCTAGGCATAGATCCATGGGCCATTCAACCAAAGCATACATGTGTGTCTGTGTGTCTAGGAGGGTTATAAATATATATATATTTTTGCTCCCCACAACGGGAAACACAATTTTATAAAGAATATAAAAAACTAAACATTTTGTTTGGTTACTTATGGTTAAGGTTAGGGCTGGGTATTGGTTAAGATTATCATTTTTGGGATTAGGGTTTTGCCCATAGAAATGAATGTACAGTCCCCACAAAGATATGGATACAAACCTGTATGTGTGTGTGCGGTGCACCCCCTACAGGCGAGCCAGAGTTCCGCTACGTGGCCGGTATGCACGGCAATGAAGTTCTGGGCCGAGAACTGCTCCTCAACCTCATGCAGTACATGTGCCGTGAGTACAAGCAGGGCAACCAGCGCGTCGTCCGACTGATCAAGGAGACCCGCATCCACCTGCTGCCGTCCATGAACCCTGACGGCTACGAGATGGCCTACAAGAAGGTGGGAATGGCCACACGAGTGTGGGAGTGGTTAGAACAATACAGAGAGGACTATATGGAAGCAGTCACAATAAAGTGGGAGTGGTCACATAAAGGAGGGAGTGGCCACATAAAGGTGGGAGTGGCAATGAGAATGTGGGAGTTGTTACAAGAAGTAGGAGTGGTTTAATAGTGTGGGAGTGGCCAGACAAAGATGGGAGTGGCCATGGGAATGAGCAAGTGCCTACAATGGACATGTCAGGAGAGCAGCCTGATTTGCATTTTAATGAGTACTGTGGTTGCATAAATTGCATTATAAGTTATAATGTTTGCGCAAAACTTTCACCTCATAAGAAACTTACATAACGTTCCAAGTGAAATCACAGTTTGGATCGACAAGGGGGTGGCTGTCATATCCTGGAGCAATGATTTATGTTTCTGTTCTATCCCAGTACTCAGTTGAGGGAATAGAGTTGTTTTTTTTTTTTAATCACATCAATCAAGTTGCACAGGTGAGCAGAGCGAGGTTCAGTGAACATCCACAGACCCTGAAGCCCATCCTGCACTCCGCCGGCCTGCCTCCTTCGAGGTTTGACGCTGCTGTCAGCGACAGGTGTGCATCATTCCTACCTCTGCCCCGTGCTCACAGGGTTCGGAGCTGGCCAGCTGGGCCTTGGGTCGCTATAGCTACGAGGGGATCGACATGAACCACAACTTCGCCGACCTCAACTCGGTCATGTGGGACGCCCAGGAGTTAGAGCCCGACAAGTCCAAACTGATCAACCACTACTTCCCCCTTCCAGAAAACTACACATCAGAGGACGCCTTCGTGAGTGCCTGTGGGCGTCGGGAGAAACAGGGGCCACTCGAAAGTTGATCTTCATAGTTTCGCCCTGCAAGCAGCAAATGTTAACGGTGGGCAGGGGCTATTTTAGCATTTTTTTTCAGGTGAGGAGCATAAGAGGGGCCATAATTTATACAGCAACTCCAACTTTATCATTAGCGAATGATATGTTTTTCATCGAGTGATGGGGGGGCACTCTTAGGCCACGCCCCCCTGCGGCCACGCCCCAATGTGGCCACGCCCCCTATACACGCCCCTGCTCAAGGAATTCAGTCTGATCAGGTCTGAAACGCGATCGCTGTATGTACTTCCCACCCTAAATCGGCTTTATAGCCCAGCGTCACTCTGACAGATTTCAGATGCTTCCGAACCAGCCAATATGGAGCAAATTCCTGATCCCACCAGCAGGTTCTCGATCCGTTTTATATCCCTGGAATCTGCTGTGGGAAAGTATCCGTAGTTTGCGAAAAGACCTGTTTACCCGGCTGTGAGTGGAGCATGAAGGACAAAACTTTACAGTGGTGGGGGGGGGGGGTTTGGGGAAGGGACCAGATGTCTGGATTGTTCCTGCATTGCTGATACAGGAGGGTTAACAGCACAACAGACCCCCCCTCCAGCTGCATGGCAGGCGTCTGGGGTGTGGGGTGGGGGGGTGTTACCTTCCTCAGCACTTTCCAGTATGCTCTATTTACTAACTGGGAACAGATGGAGACTGGACCAGTGCTGTGGAAATACCACAGCTCGCGGTGTTTCTCCAGAACCGAGGGGAAACCGTGGCATTTTTGCCTTTCCCTGTTTTTCCCTGTGTTCAGGGTGCAGTGGCAGGAAAGCTGCTTCAAGCCCTGTGTTCATTGTAAATGTTTTACATCGTACTGCTATAGCTCAGTTCAGTTTAGGGTTCATGTATAGGTCACCTTTCCCACTGGGCCCTGTGGGGGTTAACTTTTTGACCTTGGCGTGGTCAACCACATTTTGATCATGAGCCTGCTCCTCTCAGGTCGCCTCGGAAACGCGCGCGGTGATAAACTGGATGCAGACCATCCCATTTGTGTTGAGCGCCAACCTGCATGGCGGAGAGCTGGTGGTCACCTACCCATTCGACATGACCCGGGACTGGGCCCCCTACGAGCACACTCCCACCCCCGACGACAGCTTCTTCCGCTGGCTGGCCACGGTCTACGCCAGCACCAACCAGGTCATGTCCAACCCTGACCGACGGACCTGCCACTACAAGGACTTCCTGCAAAACAACAACATCATCAACGGCGCCAGCTGGCACACCGTCCCCGGCAGTGCGTATGGGCTGATACACACACACACACACACACACACACATCTGCATCCTGCGTCTTTTCAACAGAGCCAACAGATAAGCTAAATTCCAGGACATCAGTAATTGGCCAAGCAAGGTCACACTTAGAAGGAATTTGATCCGACGTTTGTTCCAAGAACAATACAGACAAGAAAATAAACATTAAATAAAGATCAATATATAAGGAAGCATAAGTATAAAGTAATAATCACGATTTGCAAATCGTGAATGATATTAACAAAGACGTGCACTCTAAATGTCTATATGAACTAATTCTAACCAAAGATGTGCATTAAATAGTGAGAGCTATGAATCACAATTTCATAGGAAGAAAACTGTCCATCCTTCCATTTTCTGTAACCGTCATACAAGGCAGGGATGGGGCACCAACCCATTACAGGGTGCACGCACGCACACACACACACACACACTAACACACACACACACACATTGGCATACCTACCTAAATGGGGACCTTCAATTGATTTCTATGGTGAAAACCCTAATCCCAATCATGACACCCTAACCCCCACCCAGCTCTAACCTTAAACAAAAGAAACCAAACAAAATATGAGACTTTTTGCATTTTTACTTTTTGATTGCATTCACATATTTTTATAAAACTGAGGTTGTCCAAATGGCGACATAAAAGGAAGTTTTAGGTTTTACCATGTGATCTATGCAAACCCCCCCCCGCCACACACACACACACACACACACAGACACAGACACACACAAACAATTTGGTAATTCCATTTCTTAGCTTCTCCTTAGCTTGTTTTTGGAATGTGGAGGGGAGAAACTAGAGTTCCTGGAGGAAGCCTTACGACGACACGGGGAGAACATGCAAACTCCATACACATGGAGCTGGGGTGGAGACCTGAACCTCGGTCCCAGAGGTGTGAGGCAACAGTGCTAACCACTGTGTCATCGTGCCACCCCCAGGAACGAAACTGGTTATACTAAATTCTTTCTTCTTCCACTAAATACTTCAATTACAGGGACCTCTGTCATGAAGTCAGATTTCTTACTTAGCTGGATAGCTTGTTGGATTTAAGGTAGTCTGGGCTAAAGATAAGTGAAGGAAGATAATGTTCATTTAAACTGTGGTACCTTAAACCCATATAGTTATCCAGCTAAGCAAGAAATCCTTTTTGTGATACAGGCCTCAGGTTAGGCTAATGGTTGGGGGGGCACCGGTTTCAAATCCCTTTCCTGTCTGAGAGAATTCACTGTCGGGTCTTGAACAGTCTATCCCTGCTCACTGATCCACACTCATAAGTTACTCTGACAAAAGCATCTGCTACATAACTAAATGTGAATGTGTGGTAATTCGTTATAATTCGTTCATAGAAATTGCAGCGCATTACTCCAGACTGAGTAACTAGAGGAGTCAGGTTACAAGTATCATGAATCTTGATCCCCCCTAGTCATGCCAAGAGACGGATGCATTTATATCAGCAAGACATGTTGTCTACAAGTCAGCTAGACACGTCAACAATATGTTATCAACAACATATCGACAAGTTAGCAAGACACGTCAACAAAATGTTGTCAACACTTCTGCAAGACACGTCAACAAGTCAACACAGTGTTGTCAACACATCTGCAAGACATGTTGTCAACAAAATATTGTCAACACTTCTGCAAGACACGTCAACAAGTCAACACAATGTTGTCAACAAGATGTCAGCGACTTAGCAAGATGTGTTGTCAGCAAGTTAAAATATCAACAAGTTAGCAAGACTCGTTTCCAACAAAATGTCAAAAAGTCAACAGGATGTATTGTCAATGGTCAACAAACTTCTGTAGTGTGCTGCTGTGTAAGACAATGGGTGGGGAGAAGCTTTCCCTTAGTTGTGATGAATCCACCATGCCGGTTCTCTCTTCATTTCCCCAGGCATGAATGACTTCAGCTACCTTCATACCAACTGCTTTGAAGTCACCGTGGAACTGTCCTGTGACAAGTTCCCCCACGCCAGCGAGCTGCCCACTGAATGGGAGAACAACAAGGAGTCACTGCTGGTCTACATGGAGCAGGTCTGCTTTTAAGCCTCCTGAGTAGTTAAACCCTGCTAACCCCGTCCAGGTCCTCCCTGACCTCCTGCACACATTTCCTGCAGAGATTGGCTAATTGACAGTGATCTTGCACCAATGGTCCTGCAGAGAAGAAGAATGAAGTGTTTTATTACGCCCATATGCTCTGTTAGCTTAGACCATCAGTTGTAGTCAGAGTGATTACTCTGAATTGCTCTACTCATTCACTGGAAACAGACAGGGACAGGGCAGGCTTGTGGAAATGGCCAGAGCTGAGGGGAAATTGTGGCATTTCGAGCTTTCTGCGGGAGAGAAAACTGGGAATCCTGGAGCAAAATCATGGACATTACATTTCCGTTTATCTACTTGACTCAGGGTTTATAAAATTGCAGTCGATACTTCGATATGAATATTATTCAACTTACGATACCAGCAGTGGTCTGATTGTATTGATTTATTGTGGGCTTGGTGTTGGTCTTTCCACAGGTCCACAGAGGAATCAAGGGAGTGATCCGAGACAAGGACACAGAGGCGGGCATCGCAGATGCCATTATCAAGGTGGAAGACATTGATCACCACATCAGATCAGGTTCGATGCACCACTCTATTTGAGAACAAGATGTGTGACGCTGGTTGTGGCTGTAATAGTGACGGTAACATGCCTCCTTGCAGCCTTCGACGGCGACTACTGGCGGCTCCTGAACCCTGGTGAATACGAGGTGACGGTGAGCGCCGAGGGCTACTTCTCAAGCAAGAGACTGTGCCGTGTGGAGTACGAACACTACCCCACCATCTGCGACTTCCACCTCACCAAAACGCCCAAACAGAGGCTTCGGGAAATCCTCGCCAGGGGCGGCAAGATCCCCAAGGACCTACAGCTGCGTCTGCGTCAGCTGCGGCTGCGCAAGCTGCGTGCAAGCACCAAGGCGATTAACCGGCGCAGGGCCCGGGAACACAGGGCTAGGCAACGCAGGGCCGACTAATTCATCTTTGGGGGAACACACACATTATATTGCTGTAAATAGGGCTTTCAGCCAGCATACTACTGATTGTATAAGTGTCATGTAAATAGATCCAAAACCCACAGTTTGACAAGTGCAATAGGAAGATGATAGATGGATGTTATTACTTGGGGAGAAATGAGACGGGTTTTAACATCAAAGCCACAGGAATCAGCAGAAATGACAAGGAATGCATGGAAAAATAGAGTTTTGTTTATTATTTGAAATGCCTCAGAATCTTCCAACCAGATCCTCAAAGAGGAACAGTTAGCAGTCTGAGTCACAAAGAATCCCATTGATGGCAGGTGACTCCCATTTTTGGAAAGATGAATCCATCCATATATATGAAATAACTTTAAAATATTTCCCGGAGTCGTCATTGGATGTGGAATATACACCCTGTGTAGATTTATTTCGATGTTTCCTTTGTGAATAGACTGCGCAGTGGCATTTGAGTGGCTCTCACAGGTAATTTTTAGTGGGACTTCAGGACATTACAGTTTAGAAGCTTAGAAATTAAATTCTTACAGTCTGGAACTCGTAAGTGTTGGAATATGAAATTATATGAACATATGTGTTGTAAAGTTTCAACAATTCATATGTATTTTTTCTGCACCAAATGGAAATAAATGCTGGCATTAAGTGGTCCTTGCAAGTCAAGAGACTTTTATATACAAGCTAGCAAATAAAGCTTTGCTTACAACACATTTCTAGGCATATTTTGATTTTTTTTTACATGTGTGTTTCTAGGTTCAACCTGGATGTTTAGCTTGCATCGATAGTTAACTGGAATTCCTGAATGCTGCGCCAGTTAATTAAAGTCTTAATTGCAACTATGTCGTAAGAGCTACATGTGACCTTATGACGGACGGGCCGATAGTGAGCAATACAGAAAAAGCAAACGCAATAAAGAAAACCATTTATTTAATTTTACTTGCTTCTTTGGAATTTCGTTTCTTATTCTTCTTCAGATTTACTATTTTTATGGTACCCGTATGACTCCATACCTACGGCCCCATTATGCTCAAACAGAAGGCGCTCTAACACGTGTCATCCCATCGAAGAGTATTGCGCATGCGCACATGCCTACTACAACTTGATTTTCGTGTATAGCAGCACTCACTCATCTCACTTCGCCCTGAAGTACGTATCGTACGTTTTTCGCAAACGTTTACGGTTAATTCAGTTTTTTCCCACGGCACTGTATTATTATTCATTGAACAACTTAATGTTAAAACGTCTTTCGATATATTCATACTTTTAGTAATAGAGGCCTCTTTGTGCTTGAGCTACCTAAACTACCACGATTTTATGGTTATGGTTAATGCAACTTTTTAAACAATGTTATACGAAGCTACATTGCCGTTTTTCGGTTCTTTGTGATTTATTATGGGAATAATATAATAATAGCCAGGTTACTGCTACTTAACTTAGTTGTTTGCTGTTTCTTATGTTAAGATGGGTAACATGTTTTGGTAGGTAAATCGTGCTATAAAAATAACCCACCCATCACCTGCTGAACTGGTACCATGTTCAGATACGGCAGCATGATTCGATTGTGTCATTTCTGTTCATTTCTAGCTGTACGATCCTTGCTAATCGCTTCTGTCCTGATTCTGTCTGTATCACGCGTTAATGTTAACTTCCGGTTATAGCAAACAAGTTACCGTATTGTACTGTGTACGAGTTACCGTATATACTCTGGACAGTATAGCGCAGTGCAAAACACAATATGCTTTTTTTGATGATCGCGTTAGCTAGATCTTGATGCCTGTTTTAGTTAACTGACATTGACTTAATACGAGTTTCTATAAATTATATTTAGCTTTCGATGGCATAAAACTGCTGATAAATTCGTACGTTACGTTAAAAAAATCTCAGTATCTGAGACTGCACGCGCTTCACACATTAATAATTATAATGATTAGTAATTGTATTAAATCTTCGTGCTGATGTGAATAGCACATACATGCCTAGATGGAGGTGGTAATACAAGCGTGGCTCAGTGGGCTAAGCCTCTATTCCTGTGATCAGAAGGTCGCCGATTTGAGCTCATTGAAAAAGGTCCTTAACACCCAGCTCCTTGGGCGCCGCGACATGTGGCTGCCCTTCGCGGACAGCTTGCGCTCACCTACAGAGAGCAAGCTGGGGGAGGCATAAAGAGAATTTCCCCTCGGGGATCAATAAAAGTACGAAGTATCTTAAGTGAGACAGATGTCTACCTATAAACTGTACAAAATCCTTTTTTACAAAAATTCCAGGGTATATTAAAAAGCTACATGAAATCATTTTAATTTTGCTCACTTGATCACTCTTTTCCAGCAATCACTGCTAATACTGTAATACTGTATTAGTCAACATGATCGAGATCAGGGGGTGGTGATCCTGATCCATGGAGGGCCGGTGTGGGTTTTTGGGATGACCTCTCAATCAGCCAATAGCAATGGGTTCCCGGGACTGGCGTTGAGAACCGCTGTTTTATTATTGGCTGATTGAGAGGTCATACCAAAAACCCGCACCGGTCTTCCGTGAAACAGGTTCCCTACCCCTGATCTAGAGTGACTAGATAATCCATGTCAAGGAAGACACTTTGGCTTGGACAAGGGTTGGTGAACTACCATTTCATTTAAAAAGACTTGGATTTCACTTTAGCGCCGAGTTCTTGCTGTGTGCTGATTGGTCAGTCTCCCGTAATAATGCATGTGTCACTAATGCTAATTCCAAACAGCTGGATGAGTCTTTCAATCAAGGAAACAAACCAGTGAAAACACAAGATTGAAACTATGACTGAACTATTTATCCAAGGACAGGAACCTTTCAGTTTTAATTTTAATTTTTAGTTAGTAGTTCGTAAAAACTGTAGCTCAAAGTGTCTTCCCTGACAGGGATTATCTGGTCACCCGAAATTAACATGATCTGTGCCTTTATGTGGTGCCGTCTCATACACTCCTGAATAATGCCTCTCCATTGTGCTTTAGGGTTGCACTCTTCTGGTCGCTGGTACTCCATACGGACTCCCCCGTGCCCGTCCTTTTGCCCAGAGATGCCCGGGCAACGGCCAAGCACTCATCAGCAGTTACACGGAGTTTTAAGAGACACCGATTTATACCTGTGTGAGGAAGGGACTGCATTTCGCTGTAGTCGGCATAAACGTTGTATAGAATTTTGGTTATAAAATGCAGTTAAATTAATATTCTCAGGGGTGGTGCAATGAATCATTGAATTTGTTTGAAGTTTGTAACTATTATGCCCGTTTTGTTCTTAGTTTAATACTTTTTTCATTCTAGTTTTGTTGAAGACAACCATAATTTTTTTTTTAATTGTGTCTTATGCTGTGAGTGCTGCAAAGGTCATGACCTTTCCAGTGGGCGGTGCCAGCATGGTGGGTTTTCAGTTGCGCAGGTACAGGGCCGGGGATGCAGAGGCGGTGAAGGAGGTCTTCACCGCGAGCATGAGTGAGCACGTGCCGTCCGGCTTCCTGCACATGCTCAGACAGCCTCTGGTCCAGGTGCTCCTCACTGGTGTCATCTGTGCCCTATTGACGGCTTTTAGGTCTTTAGTCCTGCCCGCTCTGGCTCTGACGCTGCTTCTGGCCGGGGGTCGATGGCTGGCGGGCTATATCTTCAGCCGCTACATCGAGGTCTGCCTGAAGAAGGACCTCGGCCACGTCCAGGAAGCCTACATGGAGCGTGAGGACTGTTGCTTCTGGGTGGCGGAGAGTGAGGACCGTGTGGTGGCCACCGTGGCCTGTCTTCCCGCCAGGAATCAGGCAGGTTGCTTGGAACTGAAGCGCATGGCCGTCCAGAGGAGCCACCGCGGTCTGGGCATCGCCAAGGCCCTCTGCCGCACCGTGGCCGATTTTGCCCGCCAAAAGGGTTACCGGACCGTCCTCCTCTACACCTCGGTGGTCCAGAAGGAGGCCCAGAGTTTGTACGAGAGTTTGGGCTACAGCAGAATTGGCGAGGTCATCATTCCAGAGACTGTGGCCAGACTCTTGAACTTCACTCTTATAGAGTACAGATACGAACTTCTGGATGGAATCGACGGAAAAAGGAAATTTGCTGCTAGTGATGGTTGATTTGCCAACCTATTCCACTCTCTCACCAAACACTATGGTTCAGTGACATGCCTGGTAAATGACTCACGTTGGTAACAAAGGCAGATTTTGCTGAGAACATTGTGAAATTGATCTCATTGAGATCGTTTGAATATATTTCATTGTAAGTTGTTCAGTGGTCTTCTCAGGGTTAGCTGTTAAGGCTGGGGGCTTTTCAAACCACATTTAACGCACAGTGCTTGTGTTCAGTCGAGGTTCATACGGCTGATATTTTACTTGCATTTTCCAACTGCTTATCCAGTATGAGGTCACGGAGTCTGTTAAACTTATTTTGCTTAATGACTTTTTCAGCATTGTTACCCAAGTAGTAAATAGGTAACTGGGAATAGACCGAAAAGGAACAGATTAAATCCTATTACACATGATATTATTACAGTAAAAATGAATGGAGTGACGGACCAATTATTAAATTCAGAAGTGATTTTAATTCTGTGTTCAATACTTAGTATAGATCTTTCTTGGAAATTCCTTAAATTTTAATATCAGTAAAATAATATTTTGGGGTTTTATAATTTCATGTAGGGCGGCATGCAGTGCAGGCAGGGTGGTGCAGTGGTTAGCACTGTCGCCTCACACCTCTGGGATTCTGGGTTCGAATCCC
>JAODJX010000015.1:763035-782186 GCA_026776945.1 Isichthys henryi
CATTGCTTCCGGGATAGGCTCCGGACCCCCCCGCGACCCAGTAAGGATAAGCGGTTTGGAAAATGGATGGATGGATAATTTCATGTTAAAAGTCACTCGGACTTTGCAGTATATAACAGTGCATATTGTCAGCATAATTCGGAACTAGCTAAAAGGAGTTTCGGTGGCGGGTCGAGGGTTATTAACGGAGGTGTGGCTTCCAAAGTAAACACCTCAGGCAGCAGAGTAGCAGGTCGTAGAGGAATGTCAGGAATTTACCGTGTTCTTAAGGAATTGGCACATGCAGCCTTGAATGGAACCAGAGGCCCCGTCCCAGCAGTTAAATGCCACGGATGTGGCATGAGTGCATTTCAAATTGGGAATTCAGATCTGGCTCTGATTCTCTTTGGGCTTCCTTCTGATGGATGTTTCCTCCCAAATGCGTGCAGTTAGGCAAACTGGTGTCTCTAAACTGGCCTCCCATCGATCCACTGGTGTCCTATGATTTGTGCCGCACTGTTCCTGACTGGGGCCAGGCTCACCGTGACCCTCTACCGGCTAAGTGGCTATCGAAGATGAAGATAACTTTGGACACATTGCCTTCCAGCTTAGAATCACTGTGATCTAAAATATTTGTTAAATTTATTTATTAATTACAGAGAATACAGTGCTCACAGAAAGCCTTGGGGTATTTGCTTAAGTAAAAATATTGCAGATTTATTGGTTTTATAACAAAAATCATTTGTTTACAAAAATTATATAAAACAGAAACAGCCAGTAGATTTAAGGAAAACATTCTAGTAGTAAATTAAAACCTATATTATTGAGCAATTCTCAGCTACAAAGGTCATTGACAAGAGTCTATCTGGGTGTTTTTTTTTTAATTAGTAACACCTTTGCAATGACATAAGACACCAAAGATTTGTGTTTAATATCCCTTTGGGAGACAGTGACTTCAATTGCAAAATGCCAAGAACAGAACTGAATGTGTGAGTCAAAACGAATCTGACACTTAAAAGAATGTCTGTGCAGATATGTTAAACGTTGCTTGTCAACGGGCTTTTACGAAGCCGATAAATTTGCGTTTGTATCTTATTTTAAATTTGTTGCGTTTTTAAAACATTTTTACAGAATAAGGCAAGAGTCCCAAGACTTTCTGTGAGCACTGTAAACCCATCACCTGAGTGTTTGACTCATCACCGGAATAAGTGTGGAGTAGAGTAAGGCTATGCGCAAGAAGACATCAAGCTGACTTATTCCACTAAGGTTTTGGGGGTGTGGCGAGAGGTCAAGTTACAAGTTTGTTTGTTTTTTGGTACTGTCACGTGTTCCGTAGAGCACAGGGAAATTCTTGTGCCACGGTCGCAGGTGGTGCATGGTGGGACAATAGCACAAAAAAAACGAAATTTTAACGTTAAATAGCTGGCATATCGGGGAAGGATGTACAAATATCCACAGAGGTAGACCGTACTGATAAAATGCAAAAGCAGAATATTGACAGCATATAATAGAAAACAGCGGGGCCCGGTGCAGGTTGCTGTTTATGTAATATCCTCGTGAAGGGGCGTGAGTTGGGTGGCTTTAATCTAACGACGAAAACAGCGAGATGGAACACTGCATTTTGTAAGCTGACTCGACACTTGGCTAAACATTATTGACCCACTTTTGGGGAAGGTGAAGTTGCTTCCAAGCAGATCTGGCGTATTTTTCTTATGTTTCAGAATCTTGATTCACTAGTGAGAGACATGAGAAATGGACCTCGCGTGGTTTGTTTAATCTTAATGCATCGATGATGCTGCGTGATGTCCGAGAAACTAAACTGCCTGAAAGTGACTACTGTTAAAACTTTTTTTTCCTTCCTCGTCAAGTTTTAATAAGATGTTGAGTATAGCTACTGAAGGTTTTTTTTTTTTTTTGCACCGTTGCAACTCGATGTCATTATCTATGATTGCACTTCTCACAAATATCCACTGGGGGGAGCAATTGATCCATCGATTTTAATAATCACTCGATCCATCGAACAATAATCACTGGAGTTCAACCTGACTCGTTTCCAGTTTCTCAAACAATTATTTTTATTACTGATACACATAGACTTACGTGTAAAGTTTAAAACTCCTAGATATTTAATTAAAACTCTTTATAAATCTTTTATCTTAAAATGTTGACTGTGTCTAAGGTTAGGTAATATTATAAGCAAATCATATTACACAATCTGAATGAAGAGATGAAAGCCTGTTCCACTGTGTATCCTTATGAAAGGTATAGCGAATGTTATAGAAGGAGCAAAAGACAGGCGCGGGAGAGACACTTTTATTTTGAAATACTTAGCCGGAAATAGAAAGTCCACGTGACTGCCTGAAGTCCGGCTTCAAACTGCCAAGGCTAACGAACTGGAAGTTGAGCCTTTCTGTGTTTGGTAAGCAGAAAACCCCTCATCCCATTCTTCCCCCCGAAAAAAGATATGCATGAAGTGAATATGACTGTCTGCCGCGTCTAGTAGGAATTAAACGTATAAAATGTGACAGACGAAAGGCGGACGCCTCGGTTCGGTTGGGTTGGGTTGTCGGGGAGGCCTGCTTTGGGGAGGCCGGGTATGTCCCATAGTGACCGCCACACTTTATATTTATAGCCGTTTGCCTGAATTACAGCGATTAAAGAGGACAAGAGACCGCTGGTCACACTCTGAGGAAGAAAATGGTTTGTTGTACTCGGCTGGTTGTAGTACATGTTATCAGGATAGCTGGCATATAACTAGCTATAACTAACTGTCAGGCAAACGAAGTAAGGTTATTTCTACATATAAGCGGTCAGGGTGACTTTACTCCGGCCAGGGCAGGGGCGATCCCCCCGGGTGATTCAGCAGTGATCCTTCCTGTTTAAGTTAAACCATTTGCCTTTCATATACATCACATAAGGCTGAATGTCCACTGACTAACCTATGATTATAGCAGCCGAAGTAAAGCCGTGGGCTGACCTAAGCTTTTAATTACAGCCGTTTAGGCGTTATGGCGTCCAGTGACTTAACGCCCCGCTCTGTTTGACTGGTGTCCAGATATATGAATAGACGCGTTCTTGGAAAACGCCTAGATTACAGCCTCTATTGTGTACCTGGTGGAAACTTTTTTTTTCTCCTTAAACACTCTTTAAAGCACGTAATTATTCCACCATTCAGTAGGTCCTCAGAAAAGTCAGCTCCCCTTATGTTTGTGACATTTTTGTTCCTCTGTGAGCGTGAGACTTGTCAGGCTAAATGGTGGCGTCTAACTTAAACTATGACTTCTGAAACTCCTTCTTTTTGCACAGTCAACAAGCTGTTTGTTCATGCATAGACCCACATGCCCATTGTTAGTCCTGCCTCCCTGCCTTGCCAGTGAGGATAAACCCCAGACAGACACCCTGTTACTTTCGGGCTTCTTGTTGGCAGTCAGTATTCGGACAAACAATCCTGGCATTTCCATGCGCCATCAGTCACCGTAGACTTCCAGAAAAAAACAATAACTAAAACTGCACAGCCAGGGGGTACGTCATCAGTGTAAAAGTGATAAATGGAGTCTTCGGAGTTCTTGTATCAATCTTGGCTCCGATCTGGCAGGGCAGTAGGACTTCTGATCTACTCTTTTAAGTTACACAGCCAACTGATTAGTGTTGATGCTGGTCATGTGACTGGGATTGGCGCACCCAGCTTAGACTGCCTCCCTCCCTGCTGGTCACACACCCCCTTCTGGTCACATGCATCACCCCCCCCCCCCCCCCCACTCCATATTAAAGGTTGTTGAATCAGAGGAAGGTAATTATTGTGTGTGGACAGTCAATTTTAAGCAGGGGAACCATGTCCACATCCAGGAGAAATTCGTACACCCCCAGGGTAAGTACCCTGGTCATTTTAAAGTGGAGCTGACTCTTGGGTCAGTCTCAGAACAAACCGAACTACTGAGGAAGGAACTAGTGAGAGTAAACAGTGATGCTGGCTGTTTTGGTTACGGTTCATAGTTCACTAACATGGTAGATAATCAGCGTCGTATTTTAATTCTCTCATTACCTGCAGGTTCATATCTATGTGATGTGCTTAAACTCGTTTAGCCGCCACTGGTCTAAAATTGATCGAGTATCATGGAGTGTAGCAGCCCACAATTAGAAGGGCCCCGACTTTAATCCTAGGAATGGGCTCAGTGATCTAGCCTTTTTCCAGATACTGAACCTAAATTACTTTGGGGAGAATGCTCAGTCCTTTAGGGCTAAAGCCGATACTAAACCTCAAAATGTATCCGCTTGATTGTCAGTTGTTTAAATGCCATATCTTGCTTTGGGTTAGTGTTTCTTTACCGTAGCTGAAAGTTGTCCCAGGCTGGGTGTTGCGGTTCCTTTGCTACGCCTTCTGCACTGTTCTTTCTTTGTTAAAGCATTTTTTCCTGGTCAGACACAAAAGTTATTTTCCCGTTTATATGCCATCCGTAGCAGGTTATGTGTTTTTTGTGCTTTAATTCTTTATGCCCTTCAGAAACCCAGCTTAAATACTTCTGTAAGCCATCCGTTTGGTTGCCAGGGCATTGGTTTAGATTTGTGGAAGGAAGGGGTTTGGGTCGTGGCTCTGAAAGTCCAGTTGCAGAAATGTCTTCACAGTAATCCCTGGTTTCAGTCCAGTGTTTCCAAGCTGAGAGGTGCCCACGGTGTCCGGTGTCTGTCCCAGCAAGGGGCGTGACAAGCCTTTCATTGTGAGTCCTGTCACGTGGCCTTTCTCAGCCGAACCCAAGCTGCCAGCTGTCCCTGGAGGCCGTACAATCCTTCTTGAAGTTTCTGGGTCTCATGCAGTGGCTCTGCAGTCTGCACTGTTCCAGATCCAGAGCCGTTTTCGTCTCCGCGCTCCAAATGTCGACCGAGCGAATGACCCTTTACGTCAAATGCTTGCCGCTGTTAGCAGTTTGTGCCACAGCGTGTGGGATTAGGAGCTTTTGGAGTTGTATTAAATGACATTGCCAGCTATTATTCTGCAGGGAATTATGCTGCTTAGGTTATGCTTCCTGTCCCCATAAAATGACTTTTTCATGATTGAAGATTTTTATTCGTCACACGCATGAATGTGCTGGTTCACCAGCAGTGAAATGAAATTTCTGCGACTCCACACTGTGCAATAAACAAGGTAGAAGGGTAACAGAATAAAAATAATGGTAACACTTTCAGTGAATTCCATGTCTTTAAAAATCTATGAATACGTTCACGAAGCATTATAAACATGGCTATAAATATTTATAAGACATAGGACATTATAGCCATGTTTATTATGCATTATGAATGCTCTATGAATCTCTCATTTATAATGCACTATAGACACCTTCATAATGCAGTACAAAGCATCCCTTATGCTTATACTGACCATTATACTGCGGTGTGAAGATATTTATAATGCGTTATAGATGAGAGCTTCATTTCAGCTTACGAAGTATTTTAAGTAGAACTATAATGCCTTTTATGCTGTAATGCTTTATTAATTCTTATACCAACCATTATAATGCATTATGAAGGTATCTATAATGCACTATAAATGACAGCTTTGTGTTACCAAAATAATGTTAACAATATCAGTCTTAGACATATATACAGTCGTCCCTCCAAATTTGTGAATTTGATATCATACACGTGACTCAGGCAGAGACTCGAACCTAGGTCCCAGAGGTGAGACTGCTATCCACTGCACCACCATGCCCCCCCTGATTCAGATCATATGAAGTCATATATGAATATAATGTTAAATGCATACTATGTTTTTATGAGAATATCTTTAATATTAAAAGTAATTTTTGGTTTAAAAAAAAAAAAATCTGGGATCTGTGCATCTTGCCTTGGGTACATCACACATCTCTGTCTCGGCAGCCAGCCTCACTCAGGTGTTAGCTGTGATTGTAACTGTGGAGTCTTCAGTGCTGGTAATTTTGCTTTTCTAATGATGGACCCAGGTATTGTATGCAAATTTGCACATTCACGGGGTAAAGTACATAAAAAGTAAAGATTGCAAAAAGTTAACAGAAGATAAAGTATTTACATTTCATTTTATTTAAAAATTTTTGTTTATCTGGGTGATTTTACTGTTCTCGGAAATGACTCCCTAGCAGTTGAGCTGAAGGTGGGCAGCTGTTCTGTGTGCTGTGGGGGTGTGCTGCCCTTGGTAGGTATTAACTAGGCACCTCCCTCTTCTCTCAAAGCCGACCAGCAGCCCCCTCAGTAAGATGAGCGCGGATGCTGGCGGGGGCAAGCCCGTCAAGGTGGGCTCCGTGGTGGAGGTGATCGGCAAGGGCCACCGCGGCACTGTGGCCTACGTGGGCGCCACGCTCTTCGCCACCGGCAAGTGGGTGGGCGTCATTCTGGATGAGCCCAAGGGCAAGAACGATGGCACCGTGCAGGGCAAGCGCTACTTCACCTGCGACGAGAACTGCGGTATCTTCGTGCGCCAGTCGCAGGTACTGCCAGCGTCCCTGACAATGCATCCCCTATCCTTTCTGACTGCAGCATCGTGCAAAGTGTTTGCTCCACACTCCTGGCTCAGTTAACAGCATCTTATCCAGTTCGGCTCTGAAAGAAGCATATGCATATAAGGAGTTTTTTTTTTAACACTAGAGGGTGTAATTAAGTAAATTTCCAAAACAAGCTTTTTGTTATTGTTGTTTCTGAGATGAGACTTCCAATGACCTCAAGTCAGGTTTCCTCATCTGTTACAGTATTGGGAACCAACACTGACTCAGTCCTCATAAAATACAATGAAGAATTTTGTGTTATTGCCAGAATTCTGCAGAAAAGTCTATAGAAATTGGTGGTCACCTGTCAAAAACAACAATAATTGTGCTGAGTGAATTTTGGAAATTTGCTCTTCAGTCGTGTGCTTGATAGGAACTGCTGAAAATCCCTGTAGACCTTCTGAGCCAGAGGCTGGTTCCCCTATGTAGCTCAGTGTAGTTTGTAGGGCAGCTTGTGAGTGCATCTTCAGCCGACATGACCGCTGCGTAGCTAATGTTAGCTGTTGCTTCTTTTATCTTTAAATTGGTGGACGTTCCACTGTCGATGTTCCACTGTCATCTGAGATCCCCATGGATTGACCAGCCAGTCGAATGAATAAGATAATTTTAAATTGAGTTAAACCATATATTGTGCACTTACTGTCATTTTTTTGTGCAGTTAGACCTTGGCAAGCAAATTAGATTTATCTGTTATGGCTGAAGGGCTGTAAAACCATAAGAACGAGTAATAATGCATATAATACGTTCACTTTTATTAGACATTTTTTTTTTTTTACCATCAGAACTGCATGAATTTTAACTTGTTTAGATGAAACTCCTTGTGCCACAACCATAAACAGGAAGAGTGTTTGGAAGACAGAAGGGTTAATGTGGATTAACCTATCTTTTAATTTATTTTTAATAAAATTCCTTATTAAGATGAATTGAAGAGTTTTTGGCTATTGCTTTCAGTTTAATGTAATTTGAATTGGGAATTTAGTTTAATTAACAGCATGAGACTAATGTAATTAAGATCTCAAATTTGCTTAGAATTCAGCCTATGTGGTATGTTGTCTGCAGCAGCAATCAGGGCAACTACATGTTAAGCTGCTCATTCACAAAGGCAGACTTGTTTTAAATCTGTTGAAATGCGTGCAAAAGATAGATTTTGTTTCAGATTTGTTTATCTATTTTCCATTTCATAATAAAGGTCCTCTTTCAAAGGCTGACACTGAAAGTATCAGCTAAGTTGATTTTCCAATTGCCAGCTCCAGCTTGTTGAGGACAGCTCAGACCCCACCCCTGCCGAGCCCTCTGACCCGGTCACCGCCAGGACACCCAGGGGAGGTAAGTCTGCAGAGACGCCAGCAACTCTGCCCTTCTTATTACCCAGCATACCATGCTGCCGCGGCACTCTGTACCTTGCCAGACCATGATTTATATTATTTATACGTTTTATTTAGTTCAAAAGGCGCTGCTGTTATTGTCGTAGACTGTCCGTCTGCCCTGTCTTCCAGCCCGGGGTACAGCAGACACAACAGAAGTTTCCTTTCTGTTTTTGTTGACGGTTTGAGTCGAGTCTCGCTGCCGTGGGTTGGCGATTTATACTCTCAAAAACGATGTGGCTGGCATTCAGCTGGAATTGCTCTGTGTCCTCCTGTCCAGCCAGCAGAAATTTAAAAGGCGGAAATAGTCTTCCTGTCCGTAGAGGTAATTATCCTTTGAATACGCACCCTGTCCTGGCAGGCCACTCTGTATTATTTCGGCCTTTTAATGTCCTCGGGTGCTCCTTTGCTGGGGAGATTTAATGGCCCGCCGGGCATCCTCTATAAGCCTAATTGGGTGCACATAAAAATGTAAATTCTTCCGAAGCTTAACCCCCCCGTGATACAGTAAACCGCTGAAGCAATCGCATATGATTTTATCACAGATTTTATCGTTTTTTGTTTTTTTTTTTAAAGAGGGATTAAAATTTAAACGTTTCTGCGAAACCTGAACAGTAAAGCATTAAATGACGTTAGAATGCAAGCGGCAAGGGTTGATTTCACACGACGATTGTTGATCTTTGCTAATTACTTTTAATTCACAGTCAGACCAAAATAGAGCTGGATAAAGTCGGCAAAAGTGATGAAAACTAACTGACCAGATTGGATCTTGTAGTTCAATTCTTAGGTTGTGAAATTGGAGGGTTAGGGGGTATTGAATACCGGGGATGACGACAAAATTGTGTACATGTTGCCCCCCGGTGGAAGGAGTGGAAATTAATTAGTTATGCGTCGCTTAATGTCCTTCCACACAATGTGTGACTTATGTCTTTGCTTAACTGGTGAATTCTTACAGATTTCAGGGTTCAGAGTTACAGAACAACGTTGTCTGTTTGTTTCTAACAGTCCGCATTGGAATTCCAGTGCCCATGTCCATAAAACATCATTTATGTCTTTTTCGTCTTTCCCTCTCTATGCTTTTGGCAGATCACCTGATGCGATGTGCTGGGCTCTTTTCCATTGTTTTCGAGCCCAGTTTTTTGCTGATTGACAAAAGCTTCTGTTCTTTTGCTGTGATACAGTGAATGAAGGTCTTTCATGCCCATGAAAGGATCCTTTTCAGTAAAACCCCCCACGGTCTGTTTTCCTCAGTACTTACGGTTTTGTCTCCGAACATCTTGGCCCTGAAGTCCAATAGGAGTTCATAGTAGCTCTAATGTGCAGGCGGCCCTCATGGGGCCCTCGTCGCCAAAATGCGGATGGCCCCGAAATCGCACAGGCGGCCCTCTCGGCGACGCCGGACTGCAGATGGCGCTCACAGTCAATGTGGGCTCCTTCCGGCCTACGTGTCCTAGTTGTCCTTCAGTTCTTTTGTTTACCGGCTATGCTTAATAACCACGCTGTACACCTTAGCAGTTCTCCTCTCCTCTTTTTCAGAGAGCCTGGAAACACCAAAGCAGACCAAGCTGGTGAGTACACTGGCCCCGGACTGAACAGGTATACGAGCAGATCCTCACCATCCGAGCTTCCTCGTTCTCCAGAGCTGCTGCCTCTCACCGCCCATCTTCCTCATCCCCGACCCCCGGCGCCGAGCACGGCGTCCTGCTCTGTCGGTGTCCTCCCTCTTCCTGATCACCTCCTCCTACCCCATTATACACCACAGCTTACTACCTACACGTCCATCACGCAGGAAGATGCTGGCTGTAACATCTCTGTTAGGGAAGGAAAATGACTCGCAGTTCTTGGATGGCCTAGATAGTTCTGGCAGTATAACGGTGCTGAGCATGTTGGTTGTGAGTCATTGGTTATAGCTTTAATGTGGCTACAATGCAAGATTCTCTCCATAAGTGTATGATAGAACATTTCAGGCAGCTGATTTTAGATGCTATAAATCAGTATTTGCTAACCATGGTCTTCGGAGGGCCCCAGACGGTCCACATTTGTTCTCCATAGCCCCCCCCCCTGCCAGATTGCTGTAAATGGAATCATGCTTTTTGGGAGGGTCACCTGTCACTTGCCTTTAGATGTTAGGCTGTGATGTAATTTACTTCCTGAGACGTGTGCAGTGTAATAGCTAACGCTAATGCTATAGCGCTGACTATGCAGGTACTGACCCTAAATGGCTGGTCTTGCATGCAGGTGTTTTTCCTGCTCTGATATTCCTTCACAAGCCTAAATGGGGCCCACTTAACCCCAGTTCAGCCTTTGAATACTGGTGGCAGGTTCTCTGTGTTACCCGACACATTTCATCCATAAACAACGTGAGCTTTACTTAATCTTTCTATAGACTGGCGTGAATATAAGCAGGTATCCCTGACAGGTCTCCTGTCATTTTCTGAGACAACCTTTACGATTTGCTTTTTGTAACTAATTGTTGTGCAGTGACAACACTGAAATAAATGCCTGATTGTGATGGCAGTTTCACAAGAATTAGTGACTATCAGAAACCTGCTAATCGCTTAATCCCGACAATCTTTATTAGCAATTATTATTAAAATCCCATGTTGTTCAATTAGTCAACGCTGCCCACTATGGTAGAGCGTCGAAATTCCAGCTGGATTGCAGTCATTGGCTGCTGGCTCAGCCTCAGAACGTGCTGTGATTGGGCCAAAGGGCTGGAGTTCAACATGTGACTTGCGAGGGATCCTTGCACCATGCCAGGTCCCAGCAAATCTCCCAAGGCCTCTCTTAATCAGCTGACAACCTGACTGTCCCCTTGCCTGCCCTATGAATGACATAACCTAATTAGACACGTTTAAGCAGAGGCTGGCATGGTGGCAGTGGTTTCTACGGTAACCTGTCATCTCGTCTCGCTGATGAGCCTCCTCTAGGCTGTGGGTTCCGGTGTACAGCTAGACTCCAGGTTAAGGGTGTCCCTCCCGCTCCACAGTGACTCGGTCTCTCTCTCTTTCCTTGTGTTTCATTTTTCCTCTTAATAAATGTGATGGATGCAGACTCCGTTGGCCAGGAAGGTACAGTGAAGATCGATGCATGTCCACTGAGGTTCTCTTCTTCCTGGTTTCACGTGCTTGGGGGTTTTGGGATTTTCACAGCTCCTCTGGGGTCTGGTTATGATGTCACGTGTCTAATTGGTGAAGAAGCACCTTTGGGGACTTTATAATAAGCTTCATATTAATTCATAGTGTCACTCCTGTGCTGCACCTATACAACAAATAGCTGTTTTCTTGGGTGACATTTTCAAGTCGTTAACCTTTCACACTGTAGCATGTATTTCTCTGTTACTTTGCTTTAATCAGTTGATGCTAATTCAGGTGGGCCACCTGCCTACCCATAAATCACAAACGCTACTTGTGTAGTTTAAAGGGGAGTGTGTGAATCTCAAAACCTCTCCCACGACATCCATTAGTCAGGCTGATTGGGCATTAGTCAGATGTTATTTGCTATTCTCCCATGTAATTTATTTGCGTGCAGTGCAGAACTTCTGAACTCTGTTTTTCGGTCTTATATGATCATGTTGCTGTCGGTGAGCAGTGCCAGTTTGTCCCCTGGAGTACTGCAGGCGGTTTGTGCGGGGATGCAGGGTGGCTCAGCGGGCCAAGCCCATTGTGCCACCTTGCATTCTCGAAAAAAGTATGTCACTTTGGATAAAAATGTCAGTTAAATAAACGTGATATAAATGAGTTGGGTACACGCTCTGAGGTATAAGGGAAATCACAGGGATCGTGGTGCTATTATACCCTAGGTACACGCTGTGAGGTATAAGGGAAATCACAGGGATCGTGGTGCTATTATACCCTAGGTACACGCTCTGAGGTATAAGGGAAATCACAGGGATTGTGGTGCTGTTATACCCTAGATACACGCTCTGAGGTATAAGGGGAATCACAGGGATCATGGTGCTGTTATACCTTAGGTACACGCTCTGAGGTATACAGTAAGGGGAATGACAGGGATCGTGGTGCTGTTATACCTTAGGTACACACTCTGAGGTATACAGTAAGGGGAATGACAGGGATCGTGGTGCTGTTATACCTTAGGTACACACTCTGAGGTATACAGTAAGGGGAATCACAGGCATCACGGTGCTATTTTAGTGGTAATCGTATGATTCTTTGTTACCCTTGAATTGTCGATCTGCCCTCTCTGCTATGAGTGGCCATTTCACCTCAGACGGTTGGTCTTCTCTCTGCTGTTTTTTTTTTTTTGTCTCTTTCCCCCTCGCCCCCCCCCGGTGTCCTCCAGTCTACCCCCAGGCACAGCAAGGTGAGCTATTATCATAGTCACAGGTATCTGGGGGCTACTGGGCTTCGGTACGCGGTAGCGGCTCACAAACGAGCTAATGATTACAGAAAGGTGTGTAGTCACATTTTCCAGGGGCTTCTGATATGTCAGTCATGCACCGTTTATGAAAAAACCCTTCAATACTCCATTTCAGTTCTCTAGTGCCGGTGTTAATATACTAGCCTGTCATTCTTTTATGCAATCGAATGTTCTTTTGTGGTTCCTTTGAAGAGCTTCAGTGAGAGAGCATGTAAAATAATTTATGGTAGCATTAATTGCCATTTTTGATGTTTGGAAATGGTTAAGACGGACTGTCTGGTGTTAAAAACCTGCCCCTTACAGTTTTGTGTGTTTTGATTTTTATGTGGCCTTTTCCCTGTTGTCATCTGCAGTGTAATGATTTAGTTTAAAGCATGGCACCAACCCGGAGGCAGTATTCATCTCAGTTTAGCTGGTGTTTTGTTATATAGAAAATTGTGACCTGGTTTGATTCTGATTACTGTCGGTATCGAAGATGACAGCCCAGGGAGTTTGCTAGTAAAGGGCAGTTGTTAAGATGCTGAGTAAGGGAGCGACAGAGAGTGGAGAAAATGGAGAAGTGTTGTATAACACTGTGTTTGTCGTGTGACAGTGGAACGCTCCAGCCCGGCTCACTCCCTCCAATTCCCTCCCATCTTTGCTCATGGTACGTTCCAAAGCTCCCCCTCCTGTTTCTCATGGTATGTTCCTGAGCTCTGCCCTCCTTGGTCCTTGGTTAGGCTGCGCACAGCCTGTCCTTGTAGACCGTCAGTGTCCGTATCCTCCTGCTGTGAGCTCCCGTGTTCCTTTGGCCACATGGGTCATTTTCCCAACACGCCTGCGCATATCAGATTCTCCCCACTGGGTGTTCAGGGAATCTGCTTGCTCTGGGTTTTAACTGGTGTTTTTACCTCACTGGTGATGTTATGAGGATCCGTTGTGTGTTTATTGCTGTTTATTGAGTTTTACAATCTTTGTGTCAAACAAAATACGGAAAGTTACAGCTGTGGTCTCTTTATGAAAATTAATAAAAATGGTGCCTACAGCCCATTATCCATGTGTAATTGGTTCCTAGGAAGTGCTTGGGGGGGGCAAACTCCAATATCAGGAAGCTATTTCCATTTCTTATGCGGAAAATTCTAATTTGTTCTGGATCTATCCAAGAAACCCCACTTAATCTCTCAAAAACTTCTGTAACGTTCAGAAATACCTCTTTTAGTATGATGAACACTTTAAACACCCATTATCTCATTAACTTTTTGGTCTTAATTATCCTGCAATACCACAGTAATGGTTATAATAGGATATATAATGTTCATTTATGTGAAAATTAGTCAAACTATGAAATTGACATACTGCTTGTTTATTGGGGTGTAGGTGGACTGTATGACATCACTGTCTATTGTGTGGTGTTTAGCTCTGAAGTTAGCCTCTATCTCCTAGCAGTTCTTTTATATTTGTTGATAGGCCCCCCGCACCCCTTCAAGCTCTGCCCCCGAGGGGGAGGTGGGTGCTGCACCCCAGACTCCCCTGGTAGCACCTGTCATGCCTTCCCCCAGTGCTGGACTCACCACCCCAACTGCTGTGGCCCAGGCCACGCCTACCAAGGTATGCCCCGCCTCCCCGCCGGGATGGCACTCTAGGATCGGTATGGGTGGAAAGAGCCTTGTAATGTGTGCCTGAATCCAGGAGGAGGAGTCACTACGTGCCCAGGTGAAGGATCTGGAGGAGAAGCTGGAGACTCTGCGCATGAAGCGTGCCGAGGACAAGCTGAAGCTCAAGGAGCTGGAGAAGAACAAGATCCAACTGGAGCAGTTGCAGGAGTGGAGGAGCAAGATGCAGGAGCAGCAGGCCGAGCTGCAGAAGCAGTTCAAGGACGCCAAGAAGGTGCTGCTCTGCTCCTGTGTGCTCCGCCGTACCGTCCTCCCGGGTTCTCCGCCGTACCGTCCTCCCGGGTTCTACGCCGTACCGTCCTCCCGGGGTCTCCGCCATCCCTTCCTCACGGGGTCCTTCCTCCCGGGTTCTCCGCCATCCCTTCCTCCCGGGTTCTCCGCCGTCCCTTCCTCCCGGGTTCTCCGCCGTCCCTTCCTCCCGGGTTCTCCGCCATACCGTCCTCCCGGGTTCTCCGCCATACCGTCCTCCCGGGTTCTCCATCGTACCGTCCCGGGTTCTCCGCCGGCCCTTCCTCACGGGGTCCTTCCTCCTGGGGTCTCCGCCATACCGTCCCGGGGTCTCCGCTGTCCCATCCTCCTTGGGGCTCGCTGAGCCAGGCCTGGCCTCCCCCTTGCCCTGTATTCCTGCTCCCAGCTCATTTCTGGGCTGCTGTCTTCCATTTTCAGCCATTTTGTTTGTCAGACCATGTGACAGCCCAGTGTCAGGGCCCACTGATGCAGTGATCTAACGTTCCCTTCCGCTCCATCCCATTTGCAGCCTCACACTGCATCGTGTCGCCCGTTTCTCCGTGTCATTCTGTCATTTCACTCGTAACGATTAGCAATTACAGCTAAAATTTAGCCTCATGGTGTTAAAGGAAAAGCTGTATTGGGACTCTTATGGTTCCATTTTAAGGTAGTTAAGTTGATTAATTGATCATCTTTATATTTTGTGTCTGATTTCATCCTTTGAATGTTCAGAGACTGTTTTGCTCCATTTGCTGTTGCTGATAGAGCAATAACAGAAATCCCAGGCGGCAGATTTTACAGATTTATTTTACACTCAAATTATTTCTAACCCTAAAACGTGTTGGGTTCACTGAATGCCAAGCCTCTTTTCAGCACAACATCACTAATGAGCATTTGGTATTACTGGGTTCTGGTCCGTGGTTTGTGTGGACGCCACTGCATGTCCGTGGTTCGACCCGTTTAAATACCCGTTTATCTTTAATAAAGTTTGCGTCATATGAAGAGCCACCTCTAGTCAGTCGCTTGCCATTGGGCCTTTGTGAACCTCTCTGATTGGCTTCTGAAATCTGCTCCTCCTCCTCCTCCCCCCCGCAGGAGGCGAAGGAGGCCCTGGAGGCAAGGGACCGCTACATGGAAGAGATGGCAGACACGGCGGACGCCATCGAGATGGCGACCCTGGACAAGGAGATGGCGGAGGAGCGGGCAGAGTCGCTGCAGCAGGAGGTGGAGTCTCTGAAAGAGAAGGTGGAGGAGCTCACCATGGACCTAGAGATTCTCAAGCACGAGATCGAGGAGAAAGGTGGGCTGGCCATTTCGCCCGCGTTAACGGTATGACGCACTGAGTGGTGTGTCAAGCTAAGTCGGTTTGCCGTGTTTGTAAAAAAAACGATCCACTTCCTGTAAAATGACACGCTAGACAGGTACGAGCTTGCAATCCAGACGTAAGCAAATGTGCTTTTGGAGCTATAGATTCTGCGAGGTTAATCTCATGTCAGCCAGGGGCGGATCAGCTTACTTGGGGGGCCTGGGCTGCCATTAGCATGCACACCATCGCATTTTTCCTGCGGTGAGGCCCTGGGATATAGAATCGGATGGCCTATGCATTAGTCTGCCTCTGTATGTTAGAATCACTGGAGCTATTCTCCTTTTATGATAATTATTTGGGGATTTGTACCCTGCATGTTAAAGCCGTGACTGCTTGGTACGAACCGCGGTTTTGGGTTCACAGTTCGGCGCAGTTATGATGCAGCAGGGAAAACTGCGTTTGTTTGGAAATTATTAAATATGCAAAAACAATTCACAACAGTTGTAAACCAAAGGCGATTTGTCTGAATACGAAAACCTAGAAGATACATACTTGCCTATTGTAAACACAAATATGTAGAATAAATTTGTCAAAAATATAACACACCAATCATAATGACCAAAATGCATTATAAATCCTGTGGTCTGTGCTACCCAGTGTGATTGCATATCTGTGGCGTTAAACACCGTGAGTGTTTTTAGCCTCGTCTAAATTCCCTGACAGAACCACCTTAAGTGTCACAGACTGGCTTGCAGAAGCTGTTTCTGCCTTGCTCTGCTCGCGCACACACTTGCATGATGTCTCAGATGGGTTAACACGTTAGTTGCATTTTCAGCAACATATCCGAGTTCGTTATAACAAAGCCAACGGATCTCCTTGAATATTCTCTGTCCACAGTTGATGTGACTTATTGGGAAACCGAAATGCTCCCAAACCGTCGATTTATGACTGTAACCAGCTCGCAGCCACAATTACCGTAATGTTTTCCGTGTTAAATATGTTCATGCTAATTTAGGTTCCGCCCATCTCGGGAAAAGCATCTATCATTTTTCATTATGTGTGAAACTGAAAATGATATACCGAACGGTGCATGATGAATAAGTGTCCCATTACAACCCTATTACATTCTCTGTTTTAATGTGCAATTGAAAAAAATTGTATTTGATTGGATGGCACAGGGTTGTAAAAAGCATGTGTATGACTTGATGGGATTGGTCACATGGCAATGTGTAAACCGTAGTGTTCGACGAGGATGTCACACTCTTGCCTGCGTAAATGTGTTGCTATGCCCCGCCCACAGGTTCTGAAGGTGCCGCCTCCAGCTATCACGTCAAGCAGCTGGAGGAGCAGAACACCAGGCTCAAGGAGGCCCTCGTCAGGTCAGATCCCGAATCGCACAGGCAGACAAGTCTGTTTCCCAGAATGCACCTGAGCAAGCACTATGTGAATTAAACTTCACATTCCAGGATAATTCACTCAGAGTAAAAATCAGCCCACAAGTAGAAATAAACATGCAGGTCATCCATCTATCCATCTTTCAGACGGTAATCCTGGTCAGGCTTGGTGGGTGCAGTGCTTAGCCAATCCTAGGTTTTACCTCTAATTCTCAGCATAGAATCATGGGTGGTGCTCCTATCACAAGACATTTTGGTTTGAGGAGAGCCTGAAAGGCACCCTCCCACCCCTACTGTGACCCAGCCTGAAAGGTTCTTCTCCCAAAAAGGTATCTCTGGCCTGTGCCTTGAAGCGAAATTAACTTTTCCGTTTGGCCATGACGTCACAACCTTCCCACACGGTTACTGGCGGAGACCGAAAGGCAGCCCCCCACCCCCCCATTCCTACGGGGACCCAGCCTGAACGGTGGCCCTTCCGCAGGATGAGGGACCTGTCCAGCTCGGAGAAGCAGGAGCACGTGAAGCTGCAGAAGCAGATGGAGAAGAAGAACACGGAGATAGAAGGTCTACGGGCGCAGAAGGAGAAGTTACAGGAGGAGGTGAAGAAGGCGGAGCAGACGGTGGACGAGCTGAAGGAGCAGGTGAGGCTGAGAACCCAGACCACACACACACACACACACACATACATACATACACACACACATGTTTACCCCTCTAGGGCACAGGCTTGGAAGCCTCCAGTCTAAGTCTGACTATGGACAGCAGCACACATACTGTTGGGGATGGTGGGTGGCTCTGTAGATTACAGTGCTGTGTCTGTGAAGGGAAGGTTGTTAGTTCTAATCCCATGGTGGGCAGAGTGATGTCACCATTACATAGTCTCATGCAAGGCCCTTAACTCCCAGTTGCTCCCTCTCTCTCAATGTAGAATGTGCACAATTCTCTTCTGGAGGACATTCTCTGAAGTCTCCAGATAAACTTCAGCAGAGTACATGGTAGCTGAATGAATAGTTACCCGGTTTGCATGCTGCTTGGACTCAGGCATTGACCTTCACTGTTCTGCTGATGTATCGTGAAAAAGGGGCCTCCCTGTGTTCAAACCCCCACCAACAGTTTTATTGGTGTAACTTTTTCCGGTGAATAAATTCCAGGCTGATATAAATTTATGAAAAACAAGGTTTATATTTGTCAAAGTTCCCCATTTCACTGCATTCGCCTGCTTGCTTCTCAAGGGGGGAAAAAAAAATCTAAGCATAACGGATTATGTGCAAATTATCGATTTTCTCTTAGAGACCGAAGCGTAATTTAATGCTAGAGCAGAAACACAGATAAATGGCTTTTTTCTGATTGAGGACATTAATATGAGAGAGGCTGGAAAGGTTCAGTCGACCCATTTACGCCTCGCCATGTGCGTTAATCTCGAGTGCTGCGGTGGTGGATACCATGTGATTTTACTGCCCTCACGTTGGCATGAGTGCAACAAAAACCCTGTCATGGAGCCGTAACTAATTTTCTCAGAGTCACAAGTTTGACAGCCAGTCTCTCGTTCCCATGGTGCCTCAGGTGGATGCAGCCCTGGGGGCGGAGGAGATGGTGGAGACCCTGACAGAAAGGAATCTGGACCTTGAGGAGAAAGTGCGGGAGCTCCGAGAGACCGTCAGTGACCTGGTGAGGAGCTGCCCCGTGTCCCTATTGGTCACACCCCCATCTGTTACAATTGGGACCACCCCCTGGTCCACCTGATAGGGCGGAGGTCTCAGTCCTGCACGGCGTGGCCCAGAAATCCCTTAAACATTCTCCTAACAGGTATTTAGCAGTGAGTAGAGCATCTTGCTGACAACGCAATGGTTGTGGGTTTGAATCCCACACCCAAATTCCCTGTACTGTAAGTCGCTTTGGATATAAGCATCAGAAAATTGAATGCATGAATTAATGCAATGTGAATATGGAGCTGCAGATAAAGCATGCCCCCCCCCCGCAGGAGGCCATCAATGAGATGAACGACGAGCTACAGGAGAATGCCCGGGAAACGGAGCTGGAGCTTAGGGAGCAGGTGGACATGAGCGCGGCGCGGGTGCGAGAGGCTGAGAAGCGGGTGGAGGCTGCCCAGGAGACCGTGGCCGACTACCAGCAGACCATCCAGAAGTACCGTGAGCTCACGGCGCACCTCCAGGTGGGTGCCCCACCCCCCTCCCAGTTTGAAGGCTTTGCAGAACTTTAATGTCGATTTAGAAGTGGTTTGACAAATATTCTGCCGTTTCAAATATCCATCCATCCATCCATTTTCCAAACCGCTTATCCTTACTGGGTCGCGGGGGGTCCGGAGCCTATCCCGGAAG
>JAODJX010000015.1:798382-826135 GCA_026776945.1 Isichthys henryi
CCCCCCCCCCCCCCCCCCCCCCCCCCCCCCCCCGCGGGCGCCGGCCGCCCCCCCCCCCCCGCACCCCTCGCGCCCCCCCGCGCCCCCCCTACCCCCCGCCCGGGGGGGGGGGGGGCTCTCTGTAGGAATCTAGGAACGGTGCATTTACACACGGACCTAGGCAGCGCCAGACAGACACACGGGTGCAATAAACAGTAAACTACTAGCATTTTCATCCTAAAAGAGAACAAACTTCATTCTGAAGTATACAGCTCTCAGAGAATTTCCTCGAGATCCGTCATTCAATTCAAACATGTTAAAACAATTCTCCAAAACACCTATGTGTAACACACAGGCTCACCAAACTCAGGTATGATGAACAATAAACATATTAAGTCACCTCTTTCTACATGATTTTAATTCAAGTGAACCCAATAAAAAAACCTATGTAGAAAACCAGAATAATAGTTTCCCGATGCATGTTCTGGCAGTGGGTGTGTCCACAGAAGTGACAATGGGCGGAGTTACAGCTCTATACCTCTATAAGGGTGTTGCTTATATCCAGAGTGCCAAGACGGACCGCGAGTTGGCTGGCTGCTGCTGGAAGGTGGGGCTCTTACACGGTGCTTTACACCCCGGGAGCCACTTTGGGACCCTGGGGGGTGGAGGGTCTGATCAAGCCTTCATCTCCATCATTCAAGCATTAGTAGGGGGGGGGTTGCAATTGAGATGCCATGATATAAACAGAGAAAAACAATCACAAGGTCAACAGCTAAGGGCGACTTGTGAGGCGCAATATCTGGGGCGCGTGTAACTGGCTTCCTCACGGCCCGCTGAGCGTGCTCACAGACTCGACATTTAATGGAGTCACTGGGCTGACAGGTGAGTAAGATACATTGAGTTAAAATGTAATTCCGCTACAAATGACAGCACGTTCTACAAAGCCTGCAGGACTCCGGGTAAGAGGTGGGGGGTCACAGAGGACGATGGGTACCTGGGTCTTTCAGGGATGTGAGACGGGGCGTATTCAGTGCAGTAATGGTCAGCTGCTGTCCTGCGGTCTCACTGGGGTCTGGGGGGAGAGGGGAGGGTCTCCATTCAGGGAAATGTTTAGACAGATTGCATACTAAGGGTGTACTCACACTTAGTATAATTGCCAGTCGCATCACTGACGTTATGTCTGTGTTCTGTGCTCAGGCGCTATTAGACACTGTGCCCAAGTACGACTGAACTGAGTTCTAGCTCCCCTCTTCAAGTGATTAAGCCATTAAACTAGTCAAACAAACTACGCTATGAGGGTCAAATGTGTGCACCCAGTCATAATCACGCTCACGCTCGCCCCCTACAGGTCGCCCGCACTCACCCTTGCTTTGGCCTGGGTGGTGCAGTTCCACGCCCCAGGCCTGCGCTGCATGCTCCAGCAGCAGGCTGCTGATGCGCCGGTGGGCGAGGGCATTCCAGTGCACGCCATCCCGGACACGGTGCTGCAGCAGGAAGCGGAAGCGGAAGTGGAGGTCCAGCACATCCAGGCCGTAGGCATCTGCCAGAGTGGCGCTGAAGAAGTTGGCTTCGATGACGTCATGGCGCAGCATTGACGCCATTTCCTGGATCTGTGGGAAGGGGGCGACATTTCTCTGTGTGTGCGGTATGACTTTTACATGTAGATGTATATGTCATTGAATATCCGTTATGCCATTTCCGCAACAATCATTTTGCCCCGTTTACCAAAATGGTACATTGTTATTGTCTTCTTTTATTGCCAATTTTCTTTTATATACAGCTCAGGAAAAAAAATTAAGAGACCACAACACAATTTTTTGTTTCACTCATTTCTCAATTTATGGGTGTGTATCTGTGACAGTGGCCTGGTTCTTCTCTGTTTCTCATCAACGAAGGGCTTCTTCCTGCCTATATTGGACTTCAGTCCTGCGTCTAGGAGCCTGATACAAACCGTCCTAGCAGTGCACTTCACATCTGCACTTAATGTTTCCCATTCTTTTGAAAGTCACTTGATGTCATGCTCTGATTCATGAGAAATTCTTGGATAAGTTGACGGTCATCTCCGCCATTAGAAAGACGCTTCCACCCTCTACCTATCTGGTTTCTGGTCATTCCCAGTGCCTCATGTTTCACCTTATCCTTGTGTACTGCCGTCTTAGAAACTTTGAGCCTGAAAGCAACCTGCCATGTAGCCTTCTGCCAGCAGAACCAGGATTAAACCAGGATTAAGTAATGCAGATTCTTTAAAAAAAAAATGGAGTGGTAATTTTTTTTCCACAGCTGTATTTATTGTTTCTTCACTCACATTATCCTTTGTTGTACTTCTTCCCATAATATCAGACAAAGAATTTCCCCCCACAGCAATCAATAAAGTTCCGACTTATATCTGACACACATCCTAATGCTCTTCTGTTTAGAATCACATGGCTCTGGCTCAAGCTCACCTCCGGCACGAGGAAACCCCCGACGATCCTCTTCCCCAGAGGCATAGTCATGTTCCAGAGCACCAGGCATTCCGGGTGAAGGACCCTCTTCAAGTGTGAAAACAGCTTCTGGAGGTTCTCCCGGTAATCCGGGGCCCAGTTCCGGCTATACCTGCCGTAAGACGGTTAGACGTGAAATCTTCCTGTTGGAGTGCCGGTTTCAGGAGCCCCAGTTACATGACAAGGACCAAAAACACAGGTATCACCTAGCAGTGGTATTTACCACCACTGCAAGGTTTGCTCCCTGTTGGCCACGAACAGTCACTACACTAAATATTTACAAGATTCTGAAGCATGTTCTGCTAACCAACTAGCTAAAAAAGAGTTCTGACTCCACTTATTAGCTATTTATTGAAGGTTTTAAAATATCTGAAGGGGGTAGGGGAGGAAAACTTTTTTAGAAGGCCCCAAGAAACAACAGACCTGCCCCTGGCACCACCCAAGAACAGCACTGCACCCAACCACGTGGTCAACTGGTAGGTTACCCCGAATCACATTTACACAGAGCCAAAGGGGCCTCGTGCATCGGAACAGTATTAGTTCATCACCCCAGTGATTGGCCCTGCTTGTCCAAAACCGTACGTTTAAATCCCCCTCCAGTCCTCAGTTGGACACTGAATCAACCTCCTGGTCTATCAGTAGGGTTGTCTCTCATCACTATACATAAATTCCACGGGTATGGGGAAGTCGCTGCCACAGTCAGAAACTCGGTTATTGGGGAGCCAGAGGCGAAGCGAGATCGGCTAAGTGAGCGAGTTCCCCGCTCAGCAGTGTTCGAAACTCTCGTCTGTTAAAACGTTTCCATCTGAGATCTGGTGAGTCGATCTTAAACGAACCTCAGTGTTCAGCAAGCCAGAGAAGCACTCATTCCCGTGTAGAAACACCGGTATTCCGGTCGGGAAAGCTCAACGGAGTTTCAAACTCTCATTAACCCCACTCAGCAAGCAAATAAAGCCAACACCATCATCCGAATCCAAGGCGCTGAAGGCTACAAATGCAGATGCACTTAATATCCAAAGCTCCAGTATGACAGATCCCTTTCGTAATAAACAGGGAATAAAAAAGATTCGCTTAAAAAACATAATGTTTTATTCATATAGACGACAAGATAAATCCATAATCTAAACTGATGCTAGTGGATCAGATACTGGAACTGAACAAGCAGACTTTTTATTAAAGATGGAGAACAGAACTCAGCGCTGAAGTATGTCTGGCACACGCTGAGCCCAGAATAAAGGCTGGAACAGGCCACATCGGCAATATTCCAAAAACGGCTGGTTTTCATGTGGAGACTAGCAAACCACGAAACTATGTCCAACACAGCACAACTTAAACATCCGTTCAGAGCACAGGCTCTGTGTGTCGCTCCTCACGCAAGCCTTAGCAAACCTGGATGACCTCAGATACATTTACAGTACCATGCAAAGGTTCTAGGCCGTCAAAGAAAATCTTTAAAGATACTTATCTGGGTGGTATATTTACTCAGAAAACCAAAAACAACTAATTTAACATTGTAACATATGCAAATTAACATTCAAAACTAATAAGAATTCCTTCTGTTTTCCAAAAGTCATTGATATCCTGCTGGACGGCTAGATGAACACTTCTTTGACTCCCAAACTTCTCCTTAGGGGGTATTAGTTAAATTTCTCCACCAGCACAATTAATAAACAAACTTAATTCGTTTAACTCAAAAGTCAAAAAAATACATGGGTGTATTGGACAGTTCCTGAGGCTTAGAAACAGACAAGCTGACACACTTTCATAGACATACTATAGCTTTTACCCAAACATTGCAAATCATATAAACATTTTTTGCCTAAGACTTTTGTACAATACTGTACATTGCTACATTACAGCAGGTTCTTGTAACATAAACAGCACAGCATAAAGGGCCAAATAGCTAACAGTAACCACGATTAAAAACAGCCTATCGGTGTCATGTAACAAACGTTCCCATTCGCTCTCAAACCGGGTCACCACTGGCAAAACACACTCAAGGAGCACCAAGGAACGGCAGGCACTCGGAAAATCCGAAGAATCTTATCCGATCATAAATTAATTATAATAATATTTCTTAATCACAGGCTTTTAGCAGAAGCGTCAGTGGAGATTTCCAAAAAGGGGGAGATTAAACCTTTTCTGGGGTGGGGGTTCTGATTTTAATGAAAATTAATTAGAACACACTTTTAAAACTAATTAGTGTACATTGATTTGGTGGAGGCTAAAGCCCCCTAGACCAGCCCTACTGACACCCATAACTTTGAGCCAAACCCTTAACAGTTGGATAGTGAATCAGCCTGACTCCCAAAAGCCAGGTCTGATATTTAGACCTGCTAAATGCTAACATCATATTATACATGGATGTATGGATCGGCTTTGACCGACATTTACTTGGAAGCGTTACCTGGACACATCCCACAAGCAGGAGTTGAGTATGAGTATGTCCGGTTTGAGGCTGTTCTCCAGGTCGGCCAGGATGCTCTCCATGTAACAGGAGTAAATGCGTGTAATGAAGTAGAAACGTAGCAGGTGGTGGTCCGAGCGGTACTGTCGCACCTCCCGGTACCCTGTGCCATTGTGCATCGTCTCCAGCTGACCACCCTCCACCAGGGCGTCCTGTTCGAAACTCATCTCCCCCTGGGAGACCAGCAAGGGAAGGCATGGAAGAGAGAGAGGAGGGATGGCGATGACCGGGAACTGCAAGACGACTGTGCAGTAGTGACTGCACAGAACCCATCCTTAATTTACTTATTTAACCGACTTCTCCGCATAAAACTTTTGATGACAGGAAACGTTTTTGTTTCGTTCTCCTTCACCTTATTCCTGAGCTGAGACTGGGATAAATAGGCATCCTTCTGCAAGAGCAGGACCAGGTCCTTGTAAACCGAGCGCTGGACTGGAAATCAGGGAGTGGGGAAGAAAGACCGCAGGTTGACTAGTCAGCATCAGATCTGATCACCATCCATCCACAGCCATCATACTTACTGGAGTCCCCCAGCACCACAACAAACTTGTTATGCAGAAGCCGACTAGCCTGGCTCTGGGTTACCCACTTCATGGCGTCCAGGTGGGGTTACTGCGGAGGGCAGCACTGCATGTAAAAGCGCACACCGTACACGGCCTTGGTACAATCATTATGCCCCATATGCACGACTGAAAGGACGCGCTTGTGCGCTCCCGTTTGAACAACTGCTTCATTTAACTCCATTACAGTCTTTCTCCGATATATTCGTATATCAATCTGAAAATGTAATTAATCGTTAGGAAGTCCGTCGTATTTCCTTATACTCGACCCCAACCTCCACATACCTGTTGTGAACGAACACTATATCTTAAAGGGTTTTTAAATAAAGCCAAATATATTGCTTGTGAAGGCTGCTGCCCACTTCCCTGGCCTCCCCGGGGTGTTTCCCCACCCCGCAATGCACAACCTACTGCTTCCGCCAACATGTGCTGCCTGCTTTTTCAGGGGTGTTCGGGGGAGCTTATTAATATTCATAAGGAAAGCTACTTGATTGGCTGGTGAACGTGCTCCCGCCAACATGTGCTACCTGCTGTTTCAGGGGTGTTCGGGGAGATCATTAATATTCATAAGGAGAGCTACCTGATTGGTCGGTGAACTAAGCCAATGTGGTACCGCTTCTCGTGTACATTAATGAGTTTTCCCGAACCACCCTGTAAAAACGGAAAATTCATCTTGGGAATTGATAGCAGCTCTTTCACACCAGCGAATTTTGCGGCACACTTCTGTTCAAGCCATCAACAAATTTTACCTTCACCCTCTGTTTCTGGTCAAATTTTACCGCCGGCACCCCAGCACTCATCGCTGAAACACCACTAGATATGGGAGGTATCTAATTTTTTAAACTGTCAGACCATCCGGACAGCTGTACATGGTATTTCGTTGGTATTTTGAAACGCAACGCTATTCCAGTATTTCTCGATAAAGTTGATGATTGGTGTATTTTCGAACGAAAATACCGCGCCATACCAAAATACCATAAATATCGAAGTATTGGGTATTACCGTAATACTCCCCAAGCAGAGCCACTAGCCCCTCCCGGTTGTCTCATCCTCTTATTTAAAGTCAGTACGCCATAGCTGGGTTATCTGTAATATATACGTTTTTGTTATGTTACATGCAGAGCATGGTTGGTATGTATCGTCTTAATTTGCATTGCATGCAATATTGGATATCTGTCTTTAAGTGTGTTTTTGTGAAATATTTCATTTTTAACTCCCTGTAAACAGGACTCACCTGGACTTGGTGGTGTTAAATCTGCTCACCATTGACGGTGAAATTAATTAAATGCAGTAATACTATTCGGTTGTGTTAATTTAGGATTGCATAAGGCCGCTGCTCTCTTCCGTTCTGCTCTGTAGTTTTAAAAGGGGCCTACGTATTTCAGCTGGTCTACCTTTCCTTTAATAACTATGATTAAAGCAAATATTTCCGTGCGGTCGGTACTCAGCCAAACAAATGAACAAAACTGCATATAATCATAATAATGCGTTGGTGAAAATAACAGACATCCGGTTTTCATTACAAATCCCACCACTGCATGTCTGCAATATTAATTTCCTTAAGAAAAAAAAAGCTTATCGGTGTCTTCTGTATGTTGTTTTTTCCGTGGAAGCTTTTAATTTTGTTTTAAAGCTTCCTTGTTGGCTAAGTTTATCCTGTGTTTTATAGCTACAGTTTTCGCTAATTTTGAACAGAAGCGCAATCAACTGCGTAATACTACAACTTATATTATTTATGCTGGAAGAAAAATACAATATATTCTTAAAACCATAACATTTTGCTACCCTTGTGTTCCGACGGATGACATTGTTTGATGTCAGGTGTCAAGAGCCATATACATCACATACACAAAAACGATGATTTTTTTTCAGGGGTTTTTTATGTGTCAGTGTTGTACAACAGTCAAGCTGCCAGTGCTGTTCAGGGATCAATACAAACTCACAGAGAACCGCAAATCCTTCTGCCTAAAGCGCAATTTACGGCATGTGATTTAATCACCTGCACTCGTCAAACATAATTGTAGCACTTAAGGTGGAGGAAGCAGGAAATGCAGCGATGCTTCACGCTGCTTCATAGTCCGATCGGCCCCAGCTTGGCTGCAGTGGGTGATCTGCCCATGCAGGCAGCGCAGGAGAAGCTGAAAATTAACGCCAAAGCATTAATAACCGGCTCCATCTCCTTTCTTAGCCACAGTGTCCAGTCAGTGCGACATTTCGCCTCGGAGTATTTTATTTTTGGCGCTGTGGTAATGGACCAGAATATGTCCGGAGTGATAAATCTGCACCCCAAGTCCATCCCTCACTGCAGTGTAATGCGGTCACCGGGGCCTGGACGCTCCCAGCATATTATCTCCCCCCCCCCCACCAAGATAAGTGCGCCGGGTGCAAATACCCCATTTACAACAGGCAAAAACCCATTACGGAGCAGACGCCTACCAGCAGTATTGAAGTCACTTGCGCGTATTTGAACATTTACGTATCAGGCAGTGTGACTCTATAATGCTGTCAGGTAGTAAGTACTTTTAGACAGCTGTCCCCAAGGACCTTGCAATGATAGTCTAATTTGTTACTTGGTATTGTATTGGGATTAATGAAAAATTCCCTTAAAAATTAATGTATTCAGAGACGACGAGTCTATTCTTCCATTATCATACTTTTGACATTGAACATTCATAAATGGTAAAAATGTCAGGTGTAGGTGTTAAATTCTGCCCTGAAAACGGGTGTATCAGAAACAGCACTGGAGGGGCACATACTTTTATCATTTTAAGGGTCACGGAAATATTAATCACATCTTAATTACAACCGATGTCCATTAGAGGTCATTATTGTCTTGCATTATTCGCGTCCCATCCAGGCGTTTGTGTCTCTTAGCACTGGATAAACAATGGAAGGCTCGATGGACTCTTATGGAGCGAAACTTGCTTTAAATGTTTTTCTCATCACACAAGTAGTTATAACATCTGAATATTCCGAGGCGTTTTTAAGTGAAAGTTTATTTCTTTGTCCATTATTTATTACTCGTACCAGTGTTTTCAGCGTCCTTGGAGGACGCCTCTCTGGCTGGTTAAAATACGACACATCGGTAAAGATCTTGCCAGTCTGAGAGCTCTTTCGCCTTCCAGCTGCAACAGGTTTCTTCATCTCAGTGGGAACAGCGAAATAATTCCTGACTTTAACAACATAATGTGGCAGCCTATGAGTTCAGTAAAAAGAGCGACGCAGCGTAGAAGAATGCCTTGCATGAGGATCTAGAGTAAACGATTTGGACGCCGTTGGCTGTCGGTGAATGCACGGAGTAGCACAGGGAGACAGTTTGGGTAGGGGGGGCAAAGCGACAGCAGGTCTCAAATCTCTGCCATCGTATATAAAGGATAGATTTGGAGCTATTTTCCTCAACGCAAAATATGAACAAATGAAATTTCCAACGTATTATTGTCATGTAACTATTAGGTCTATTATTATTATTTATTATTATTATTGTGCCAGACACTTCTCTGAAGGGCAGACATTTCATTCTTGACTGTAATTAGTCCTAGGACAAAAAAAACACGTTATGGGAAAATAAACAACAATGGAAACTGAAGATGCGAGGAAAATCAGCCAAGACCTCAACCCCATCACCACGTGTGGACGGCACCTTTCGTTACAGCAGGAGGTCTAGGCTGGAGGCATCTGCACTGAGGTAGAGATTCTCAAACGATGCTGCGTGTCAGCCTAATCAATTTTAATAGTAAAGGATGATTTGACGTGATTCCCAGCATAAGCTGTTATTACGGTGCACTAGCTCGGTCGAACTGACTCAAGATCGCCTCTTCTGATGGACGCAAGGCATTTTTCTAGTCCGCTTAAAGTAACGAAGAACAATTCGGTAAACATCACACAAAGGCGTCAAAAAGTAAAAGGACTCAATGAATTATCGCAGACGTTTCGCTTTCGACGCTGTAAATGTTCTATGGATGAATGAGTTTCGTCGGGATAAAACGTAAATTAAGCACTGAAGCCGTGATGAACCAAAAAGACATTGTACAGCAACAGTATGAGTAAACGGAACAAACAACAAGACCCAACTCTTTGGCACCTTACATATACATTATAAAACAGACAAGATGATGCTAAAGAAATGTATGTGGCGCTTGGATCAGTCGGGAAATCAGATATAAACGTGACCGGCGCCAATGAAATCCCAATCCATCCGCCTTTAGTCTCAGTCCGCAATTTCCTCCTTGCAGAACCGCGTCGTTTCGCAAATTACCTAGGAGGGGACGCATAGTCCTTTGGCGTGTCTTGCCATTTAAAAACCACCGTCCCACACTGCCCCCTGCTGTTGGCCCTGTATGGGCTTTATAGTGCAAATAGGCTGACTGCAGTCCATCTGGTTGTGCTGTCCTCCAAGGGTCATTTCCGGAATGGGGAAGAGGATACACTTGGCTTCACACCGGGGGCAGGCCTGGTAAAGGAGAATCAGACAGAGGGCAATGACTGCGATGACCTCGTTATCTGCAGACTTCCCCGCTCTCCTGAGTCTCTCTCCTAGCATTCCAGGCTATATGGAGCTCGTCTCGGCAGAGACCGGAGGATTACTGACTTTCTGCCCTGACCACCAAAGGCCAGGCTTCGTAAACATTGTTAAGACCGCATGACATCAAGGGCGTTTTTGGTTTTTGACGCTGTTCCATGTCAGGGAGAAACAGGTCCCGCAAATTGATTTCTGGAGAGCAGGAAAGCCAAAGATTTGTGCTCCATGCTGTGGAGTTTGGTGCTTGTGACACCCTGAAGATTTATCGGATGACAATTAGGCAGCCCTGGCTAGCTTAAGGTCGGCTGTTTCCTTTACACATAAAGCAAGATGTACGTATGCGTTTCTGATCTATTCTTCTACTTTTTTTATGGGTGGTTCTTTCAGTTAAATGGACGAATTGCCCCGACAAAGAAATTTAACTTAATCCTTGATCTTGGGGCGGCTTTAACGTAAGTCTCTTATTAAACAAAACACAGGAAATCTGGTACTTACTTAAACGGTGGAACGGGTCTGGAACAGAGAAGAAGACAAAATGCAATGAAAGGAAGGAAATGTTTCCATAAGGCATGTGTGTAAATGCATTACAGATGTATTTTGACACTTTCATGTTATGAAACTGCTGAATTAAGTGCTCTAAAGTGCTGGCACCTGTTTATAGCAATTAAAAAATAAACTGAACGCATTTTTCCTTCAATTCAATATAAAAATCCTTTGAGTGATAAGGATTACTATTACGTGACAACTGTCGTCTAATACAGAATGTGGCTGATTAACAAACATTACATTAATGTAGTTTTGCATTTCAGTCATGTTACAGGCACTGTGCATCAGCTTAGCAAATACATTTGTTCTATAATAATTTTACATAATTTGTACCATCATTCAGGAAAATATCCCACATTCTATCAACCATAGCACTTTGAAGTCGAAAATTTAATTGGTTAAAGTACTGCTTTCGTTTCTATAGGCTGTGAGTGATACCTGATGTTCCCTGTATGGTGCCAGTAGCAGATGAGATAATGCTTTTTATTTTCCATTAGCATAAGTATACTAGAATGCTTATTTCCACAGCGTGTGGCTCAGCAGGCTAATCCTCTGTGCCTGTGACCGGAAGGTCACCGGTTCGAGGCCAGCCTTAGCAGAATAGTGGCATGTCCATGGGCCCATGAGCTCAGCCCTTAACCCCCAGCTCCATGAGTGCTGCTGGAGTTGCAGCCCTTCACTGCCAAGCTCACTCTCGCCTATATGTGTGCCATGGAGAGCAAGATTGGGTAGGGGATCGATAAAGTGTCATTATTATTACATTCCAACATGCTCTCCTTTGAAGTGTACACACAGTTGAGACGCTTGGGGATTGAGCACAGGGAGTTGAAGGGTGCGACGGGCATGTTTGACTATTCTGCAAAGAGTGGAACTTAAACTGATGACCTTCTGTTCAAAGGCACAGAGGCCTAACAGCCAGAGTAGTTGTTAATCTGGGTTGGGTTCCACCTGAAAATGTCCGCGGCCTGCAGACTCACCTGAGCGCCTTGAGGGGGGGCAGGGCCAACACCTTGCCCACCTGTTTGCTCCCCACGGTGGGAGGCATCATCACCAGCAACTCGCCCGAAAGCTTGGGGGTCACTCCTCGGCTGGGGTTGAGCGGCAGCGGCCTCTGGGGCGGCGATGGCGAGGGCATGGGCCGCAACTCTGACACCAGCTGCGAGGGACGGGACCCAACCATTGCGTCAGTGTAGCAGGCATACGGCTGGCTTATTTTTACACTTATAGCACCACAGAGAAATGCCGATGATCATCGGCAACATTTTATTGTGCTATAATGACTAGTGGAATACCCATTGATCCAGACTTAAAGGCATTCTATAGCAGTATTTTTAATTATTTAAGAACTAAATGCATATAAAATCAAACTAAACAGAGAGAGGAAAATCTTTCCTTTAATTCCTGAAAAGGCTGTTTGCTAACAAAAATGCCTCTAAAAGTCTTGAGCCCCGAATCATGGACTGCAGACAGGAAGTGTAGAGTTGCTCACCAATGGGGTGCGAGATGGGATCACTGGGAGGGGCTTCCTGGGCGGACTTAGCTTCTGCGTGACCTCCGGGGATCTGGCGGGAGCAGCTGGGGGCTTGCTCACTGGGATGGGGGGCCGGGGGCTCTGGGGTTCCCGCTGGACCCGTGGGGACGGCGCGGGGCGTAGAGGGCGGACGATGTTGATGGGCTGGTTGCCGTTGGGGACAGGGGGAGGCCTGAGGGGAAGGACCTCTTTGCTGGTGTGGGGGAGCTGTGGGGGTGGTACATGGGGAATGGGAAGGAGAGAGTGATTGGCGATAACATTAGATGGATGGATGGATGGATGATAGATCGAACCATGATCTAGAACAGAAGAAGCAGGTAGAGAATGGATGGATGGTTGTACGGATGGATATTTATGTTTAATATCACATAAAACGGGGAGTATAAAACCATACCGCCTTATTTCTGTCTTGTACAGATATACGATGTGTTTCCGATCAGAAGCACTTTCCAAGCCTGCTGGCTTGCATAGTAAGTCCCCCTTTCAGCTGCACTCTCAGAAAAATACAGTCTTCACCACTTTAAGTCATTTCTGCTGTAGCGCTGAAAACACGCACAGCTCATATTTCCTGCAATGAATGTTTCCCGAATGTACTTCAGAGGGTAAAAAAGAGAACTGGACTCGACATAGTCCATCTTGCTGAAGTTTTCATTAAATAGACCAGCCATGCTCATCCAGTGGTCTTTAGAGAGCATGCCTCAAAGAGACACCCGAGTCCTCTCAGAGACAGGAGAGTCTCTCTGCAGGCCCGACCAAACATCTGTGCACTTCGCTCTAAAATCTCACAACGGCTTTTATCTGAACGGTGCTGATCAGGAAGAAAAAAGATGAAAAAATTTATGATGAATAAGCACACAGATCTTTCTGAGGTTTCCACTATCTTCTTTTCTACTTCTTGACACTGAGTTAAAATGTAAATTACTTCTGCAAGTAATTTATGTTTCGGCTCAAATGTAAACTAATAAAAGAAAAAAAGCCTGAGATGCGATTTCACCTGGTCGGCCGTTTCAATGCGACTTAATCACTTCTTGCCGTGGATGGCAGCGTGCTTGATGTGAGTTGCCTTCCCTGTCCTTCTTATCTCCTTCCACTGATTCGGAACAACTGATTTTAAATTAGCCAATAGCGGACCTGACAAGACATCAGCCCGGAATCTTTGTGTGAGCGGAAAAAAAACACACAGGAATTAATAAGGAGGATGTGAAAAGGGATCCGTGGGCAAACTACACAAAGCAAGGAAGGGGGTTTGTTTAATGACTGTTCTGTATCATAAGTACCTAAGTGTTTATCTGAGGGACAAAAAACAAAGTCCTCAGCCCTGCTAGAGTAGGAGTGAATATAATGGTACGCAACAAAAAAAAATGTCAGTTATACTATGTGACTGAGAAGCAGAGAAGTACTTTTTTCTTAAACATCTCAGGATGTTGATATGACTAATGGTGAAGAAAGTGTGGGTAAGTCAATGGGGTTTATATCCTGAAGGTCTTTGGTTTGAGACCCTGCACTTTAAAACCCTTTAGGAAAATGCTAGTTTGGAAATGAGAGTCACATTGGATGGTATGAGGAAAACCAGACATTGGCTGATACTTCTGCTTCTTTGCAGGACCTGCTGATGTTTATTTTTTCATCACCTCTTTGCTTTGGTCTGACTCCGGCAATGCTTGTGTTTACAGAAATTCACTCTGATTGCAGAATAAGGTCTCTGTGTCTCTGCATCCATCCCACGAGGGGAACCAGAGATGGCACTTCGGCGCTCACCTTCTTGGTGTTGTCGTTCTTGCCTGAAGACCCCACAAGCTTCAGGTGGAAGGCTGGGTTCAGGTGGCCGTTCCTCACCTTCTGCTCGGCCGCGTCCTTCCTGCGAGACCAAGAGACAGGAAAATGAAATTCTAGAGCCACTTTTCATCACCCGAGTGGATTTCTGAAGGGTGTGGCTTCGAAATCCCACTCTGGGATCCCATCTGATCATCCTAGGAGAACCGGATTCCTGTTCACGGCTTCCCATCATGCAAAGCTAAATGACAGGCAGACAGAAGTGCGGCCAAATCGCTCTCCACCGCTCGCGCTCCGAGAGCATGATCACATGCCGTAATAAGTCAGCGCTGAGCACTTCATCAAAGCAGTGTCCCACTGCCACAGTGCCGGAAAAAGAGCTCACACACTGTGCCCTTCCAGCCACAGGAAAGTTTATCATAATGACATAATGACCAAGGCGAGCATCACCATTGGGTGTTTATCATAATGACATAATGACCAAGGCGAGCATCACCATTGGGTGACATGGTGACACTGGGCGTTAAGATCCCGCCTACACTCTGAGTCAGGTGGGTTTCCACTGGGTACTCCGGTTTCCTCCCACAGACCATGTGTGGGTACATGTCACTACACTAGACAGGCATCCTGTCCTGGGTGCACGCCCCCTCCTTCCCATTACGCAGACCTGGATAAGTGGTTAGAAGATGACGGATGGATAGATGGATGGATGGATGGATGGATGGATGGATATCCTGACCCAGATAGGCAGTTAGAACATGCATGAATGGACGGATGGATGAATGGATGGATGATTACCCTGACCCAGATAAGCGGTTAGAACATGCATGAATGGATGGATGGATGAATGGATGGATGATTACCCTGATCCCGATCAGCATTTAGAAGATGGATGGAAGAAAGACTGCTCTAATCCCAATGATCATTTAGAAGATGGATGGATGGATGATTACCCTGACTCAGAAGATGAATGGATGGATGGATGGATGAGTAGATGGATGATGAAATCAGTATCTATGTGATTTGTAAAGCTAATTAAGAAATAAGAAAATAAACGTTATCATTCTTGGGCTTTGTTCTTCAGACTGTTAAGCACTACAAACACCAACGAACACAGAAGCTAATAGCTCAATAGCATGTGTGCATGTTCGAGTCCCGTCAGTGAGACGAGTCAGAGGCGGGGGCAGGTCAGGGGAGTGACTGGGGGGGGGCGTGGCCACGCCTGGTGCCACCCAACCTCAAAATAATAAAAAGGAGATACGGATTATTTAATTTTCCAAGCAGAACCATATAATAAATACTGTGCGGCTCGGTCACGCCCTTCTACGTATCCGGGCCCTGATCGCCAGCCCATTCTGAATTTTCTGCAGCTACAACTGACCAAAGGGAGGATAAAATGAGAAGAATGTGACGACTGCATGTACTTACATATTAAACATTCCAGTCAACAGAAAAAGAAAAATGAGCTACAACCAGCAATTAAAATTCATAATACGTTTTACATTGATGATCATGATGAATGCAGCTGAAGCAGTGCTAGCATGTTAAACATCTCTCGCTTATCCAGTGAGGGGCAGCTTTGCTCTTCCTGGGTCCCCATGATAAAAGGCACTTCAGGGCCCTCCTACCTTCATGAGTGTAGTGCCTGTTTGTGGCCAACAGGTGGCGCCCAACTTTTGGGGGCCCCACATGAATGCGTGGTTGTAAGCACCGGCGCTGTATTCAGGGCTGTCGATATCGTCAGCCAATCCCGTGAGGCACGGGGAAAGGCATGTACCCTGACAATACACCGTAAGCGGTTTGGACGGTTAGAGGAAGATGGAGCATCCAGAGGGACACTAAGCAAACACATCGCGAGCGAGAGCTGGGCGTGAGCACTTGGCGGCCTGCCAATCCGCCACAAGCTCCCTGTGATAAATGGTTTATAACAAAGCACAGTTTCCAAAACATTTGCCCTTCAAAATGATGAAATAATCTTTTTATGTATCAAGGTGTCAAACTCTCAAACATCCCAGGAGCTCAAAGCCAGCAAGACTAGAGCATTTGGTCTTCTGGTCTTTGACGGTGTTGCTCAGATTAATTGACACCCCCCATCCCCACCCCATGACTCTGAACACTTATGCTGGACCCTCCAGAAGAGGATGCTCTACGTACCGACAGTCTTTGAGATTTTTCTCCCTCTGTGACATCCACTTGTGGTAGGGCGAGGTCTTAACCTTACAGCAGCAGAAGGCGATGAGCACACTGGGTAACAGCACCAGGAATGCGAAGAGCAGCCCCACCACCAAGCCCAGCTGACCTGAGAGCAGCGGACAGAGGCATTCAGGTGTAAAATAGCTACAGTCGATCTCAGAGCAGCTCGACCAATCAGAAGGATACGGGACGTTGACATGACAACCGGCCGTGTCGCGTATTGCCTGCTCTGTTCTTAAAGGTTAAAGGGGCGTTCCCCGTGGAGTGTCCGCAGACTCACTGTCGTACTGGACCGGGCCGCTGTCCACACTGCCCCCCAGACCCGGCTTCTCGCAGAACGGGGGGGCCCACCCACGGTTACAGTGGCAGTTCCTGTTGCTATTGCACACCTGTAATATGAAGAATAAAGTAAAATAAAGAATAAAAGCGGAGGAGTCAAAATATAAGAGGCCGATACGCAGACAAGGAACCAAAGGCATATTTGGTTTTATTTGCTGCTTAAAATCTTGCAACATTTCCTTTAAGGTGCTAAAAATTCAAAACAACTGTGGTGGTGGACAGTAATCTGGAATAGGTTCATGATGTGCTATTAAGCAGCTGCTCATAAGGGGGCGCTGTCTTAGCACAGCGTGGGCCCAAACGCCTATCATAAGCTGTTAAGGGGTGAGTAGCTGCTGTGCCGAGTCTGTCGCTCTGCGTCCGTAGTCCTGGATCCGTAGACTTTTGTGTATTCGTTCAGATTTTAAGCTGTGGGATGGGGGGGGTGCTGCATTCATCAAGGCTTTGACTGGGGAGGGTGGAGGTTGAGCTGAGAGCTGCGAGCCTCCTCCCCAGGAGTATTACAAATCACAGTTGCTTACAGAGACAAGACTGTATTCACCTGCCTATGCTAGTCGCGCTCGCAGCTTAACAGGAATCAAATAAAATGCAAATAAATAAATAAAATATAGGGAGTGAAAAACGAAAACAGCAACAGCGGGAAAAAAACAAAAAAAAGGGAGAATGACGAAATAAGCCTCGTAATATCCATGGCGGCTCGCTGCCCTTTGAATGTGGGTAAATAAAGTGAGTTAACATATGAAGACGTTCGGGGCGATTAAGGGGGCGGATTTAGGGACACGGCGTAAGCAGCAGGCTGGGTGCAGGGGCTCTGGAGCACTTTGAGGGGGCTTAGAGGAGTCGCGGAGGTTCAGCCAATGGGAGAGCACCGTTCGTGTTAATATACGCAGCAACCTGGAGGGGCATGTTAGGGATTTATGAGTGTGAAATCACGTCTGTCTAAAGAGAGAACCGGGAATGCAGACGGGGCGTCTCTAGCTACTGGCGGAGGGGCTCTCTCAGGGATTCTCCCCGCTGAGAGACAAACACAGGCCTGTGATGTGGCTTCGATCCTCCCTGTCTCCTCAAACACGAAAGGCAGGCTTGATAAGCAGTATGAATCGCATGCCTTAATCGAGTCAATGAGATCATCTTTAGCGAACGAGGGCAAACACAACCCTCTTTATTTATGAGGGTCTGCATGCTTGTGATACAGTTGGAAATTAAGCTGGAATTTAATTTCCCCCTAAAAGAAACTCAAATGTTGACTGCAGAACTAAGGCTGACCCCTTAATCAGCACATCAGCTATGCGTTTTTAAGAATCTTTATCATTTACATATAAATTAAATTTGTATCATGTTGACAAAAAAGTACAAATTACCTACAAATTAATGTTAAAACGAGCCAGTTAAGTTTTAAACATTTTGATATTTCCAGACTAGCATGCCAACAGAACGTAGCTCAGCAGCTCACTAGCTAAATGACTTCCTCGGGCTTGGAATGCAGATCTACTGCCCCCTAGTGTCTTGGCTGCTTACCCCATGGCTGTGGCAACGCGCGATGCAGGCCTCCAGCTCGATGAAGGATGCATTTTGGCAACGGCGGTCACGGCACACCTGAAACACAAAGGGTGTGAGATGAGGGGTGAGCGTTCACACACCGCACACACTTACCAGCTTGCTAGGAACAGGGAGGCTACATTGGGTTCACTTGCATTCTGGATAACATGGGTCCGTCTGTCTACAGACACCGCGACCTACAAGCACTGCCGTGCGCAGAGACTTTTTAAGGGGCAGGTACTCAAGTCTCTTTGTGAATTTTGGCAATGGAGGGGAGGTCCCACCTGGTAAATTATCTGTGATCATCAGTTATCGAAAATGGGCATTCTACCTCAAAAGGGAGATGTTTTTGATTAAAAGTGGCAGGTGTTCAGACATCCTCAGCACCCCCCTCTGCATGTGCCTGCCTAAAAGTACTTTGTAAGGCATTTACAATCCCTTTTAACACACATTTTCCACTCCTACAATCCAAAAACATGAAACTAAGCACACAGGCATCCTGTGTGTGAATATGTGCCTTGCAATGGACTCAGGTGACACATCCAAAGTGTCCCCTGTCTGTGTGATAGGCTGCAGTGACATAAAAGATGACAATAGAACATGGAATACGCATGCCTTGCCCTCTCCACATTTGGTCCCAGTCATGACCAGCCCCGGGTCCAGCAGGTCCCCCTGGCCATCCTGGGTGCTGTACACAAAGGTCCCCCGGCATTTGACCTCTATGCCATCGGTACGGATGGTGGTGTCGATGGGCACGGCATTAGTTCCTTTGGGCTTCTTGGCGGCGCTGTGGCACTGTATCTTGCCGCACTTGGCGTCACTTTTGAGGGGAAAAGCATAGGCCGGACATTTCATCATTGTTTGGTCAGCTGGGGGTGGATTCAAAGGCAGCTGTGGTCCTACTTCGACATGCCATGAAAAGACATAAATACATTCCTCCCTATTTTAAACCCATGGTAAAGGATCGACATCATTTAGGCCAGGAAAGGAAGGACTACCTCTCGATCAATGTTGTGATATTTTTACAACCAATATTGCGCCTCCAAACTATGACAAATATCTCCTGTAAGCCATAAACCCGCCCGGTGAAGCATGAGATTTTACGCGAACAGAATTCTTTCCGGAATTCTCTTTTCACCTCAGCACAGTGCCATGGCAACAAATCCATACATTATAGGGAGGTGATCTTCCAAGAGGTGTCAGCGCTCCTCTGGGAGCTGTATTCAAACAGGCGAGTGATGGGGGAGTGGGGGTGGTGCTGCTCTCTTATTCCTTACCTCCTCTCACATTTCATGTAGTTGCCCTGCCCCTCCTTTACCTCCTCTCACATTTCATGTAGTTGCCCTGCCCCTCCTTTACCTCCTCTCACATTTCATGTAGTTGCCCTGCCCCTCCTTTACCTCCTCTCACATTTCATGTAGTTGCCCTACCCCTCCTTTACCTCCTCTCACATTTCATGTAGTTGCCCTACCCCTTCTTTACCTCTTCTCACATTTCATGTAGTTGCCCTGCCCATCCTTGCCGCAGTTTCCGAAGGCATTCCCCGCGGCGTTCACATCCTGGAAGCAGGCGTCGTGTGCAGGGCGGGCACCTGTGCCAGGAGAGAATCAGCGAGGTCTGAGTGCCTGGGCAGTTGTGATGTGATACATTACGTTACCAGACATGCTGAGAGCCGATTAAAAAATGCCGAGGGAGGTGTACGGACATTCATAACGACATTACAAAACAGAAAAAAACAGAATATGAAATGAACAGAGGACTCATGTGAGAAGCCGGGAAGGATTCTGATGCTTCCTGACGAGCGATTCCACATGTGTACGTGATTATGTGCGTCTTTATACGTGTCCGTGTGTCAGACCATGTGACTGAGAATGCAGGTGCACGTATGTTCGTGTTCGTGTTTTGATTTCAATGTACACATGCGAGAGCAATGTCTGCTGGTTCCTCCCGCACCCCGCAGCGCCCCCGCCAGGTGAGAGGGGCCTACCGTATCCCCAGAGCTGAAGGCACTGCTGCTCGTGTGTCAGGCACATGCCGTTGTAGCAGTAGGCGTGGCCTCCTTGGCAGGTGGAGCCGTCCAGCAGGTAGACATTGGAGGGGCAGTAGGGCGACGCCCCCGTGCAGTACTCAGGCAGGTCACATGACCCAGCCGGGCCACGGCACATGGTCCCCGCCTGTTTCAGCTGTGTGTAGACCGAGGGCGAAATAAAGTCTTAATGAAACACTATAAAAAATATGGTACCATATAATGATTAACTAACTTCAGTCTATTATTACTAAAGGTGGCTCAGTGGAGCCACACACTTTAAGGGTTGTAGCATGTGTGTTTGGGTGTGCCTGTGCCTAGAGGCAGACTGGGCCATCCATGGTGTCCCTTCCTCATGCACTGTGCTTCCATGGATAGAAGAAGCACTGGAAAATGGTTGGAAGATGGATGGATTACTGTTATATATATAATCTAAGTGCTGTAACCTTGTATAAAAAGTACTATTAATTGAACTGCATGTTTTCTGTAATAATCTGGGTAAAGAGCTCTGCAGTGCGCAGCAGTGGTGAGGCTACTGTGGGCGTGGCCGTGGTGGGTGGGGTCACAATGGGCGTGGCTCTGGTGGGTGTGGCCTGGATGGGGACAGGTACCTTGCAGTCCTCGCAGCAGACCCCGTGAGCACACTGCGCATCCTCCTTCAGCGTGCAGTTGGTGGCGTGGCAGCAGGGGTTGGTGCACTCCTGTGGGCGAACACAATCGCCCCCGTGCCACCTTCCATTAGAGAGGCTCGCCATTTACGTGCCGTACGCACCCCTCCCACCCCCACAGCTCCATTAATGGATCACCACCAAGCCCGCCTGCCCCCCTCCCCCACCCCAACGCTGGAGCATGAACCCGACGGGGCGACGGGTAGGAGCCGAAACAACAGGCACGGTTGCCATGGAGCTTTCTGGAAGCACGGATGTTTCAACCTGATGTGGAAGTCGAGAGATGACAACCGGCAGTTAGAGCTTGTCGTGAACCTGTGCGGTACTGGCGGACACGACGAGCACGGTGAGCGGCTCGCACCCGGGTGTGGGAGGCAAGTCCCATTGCATGTTTAGGGAGTGCCAGCCCTCGCTGGGTTTATCACCTTAACCCTCTGAAAAGCCTAGAAAGGAAGGTGCCTCAAAGTAACCTCTTCCCGGTCACCTCTTAAATGGAATCAGCATGTGGACCTGGAGACCTTGAAACCGTTGCTTAATGTAGTGCTTCCCAACCCGGTACACATTTCTGCTCCCTCCCAGCTCCCTACATCTAACATCTGAGGTAGAAAGACAAAGTAGCAGAAAAAGCAGGGGGCACCATACTTGTAACCGCGTGGCCCCTCACCTCCGGCTCTCCGCAGTCGCACTCCTCTCCCTCCTCCACGAAGCCATTCCCACACCGCCGACCCCCAACCAAGTCCTTCATGTTGGGCATATTGTAGAGGCACATGCCCCCACCTTTCTGGAAGTAGTTTTCCAGGTCTCTCTTGCTGCAGCGACTGAAGACCCTGGGGAATGGGTGCCTGGGGGGAGGGCCATGGACATAGGGGGGTCAGAGACTTGTGTCAGTAAACCTTTCCACTGTATTGTTTCCACCTTTAGTCAAGTCAAGTAAAGTAAAGCTTTTCTGTCATCTCAGCCAGGTTCAATACACAGTGAAAAAAAATGTTCATCCTGAACCCACGGGGCTACATCAATGGTGCAATGTGCAGTGCTAAAGATGTTTGGAATAGAAGCAAAAAAAATCCTGTACAATAATTTAAGCGGTCTAAAGCAACAAAATGGTATACAGCAATATTCACAACAGAGCAACAATGAAGTAGTCTGGAATCTATTCTAAGAGCTACAGAGTTGTTAGCGCCCTGTAACTAATATCTAAGTCAAGAAACTCTCCAGTGGGTGCCATTTTGGCTCTAAGTGGCAGACAGCATCTTGGCTCAGATGCATTGCATACTCACCCGGTGGCAGCAGCCATTACGCAGCCCCCCTGCTCTGGAGTGGCCTCCACGCAGCAACCCTCGTTGTCGTGACTCATGCCGAAGTTGTGACCGATCTCGTGGGCCATGGTGGCTGCTGCCCCAATGGGCAGCTCGGAGTGGTCCTGGAGGAGATGTGGACAAGGTTCCATTACATTTTACAGCCCAATATGTCAATATTAGCCATTCATCTAGAGTGCAGGACTGTGGTTATCCTGCACACTGATATTTCAGTTTAGACCCAGCTGCAGAATCAACCAGAAAGGCCTGCAAGCTGTAATATTAATAATACATGATTAATAATTATCGAACTATTATTGAACACAGTATTGTACCACTACTAAGCTCATGGGGGGGGGAGCCAGTGGCCTGAACTCCCACTCTTTCATTTTTCACAGCAAAGCCATTGATGCCCGATCAATCATCATCTCTCCCTTTGAGCCGAGAGACGGACCAATGAGGTCGGAGCTACTGGCAGGACCCACCCGTCAATGCCACAGCACTAAGAGAGGCCATCAGAAGCTAATCAAGCATGGCCGAGGCACCCGCATCGATCCGTGTAACCCCCTCCCCCCGGGGCCCACCCAAGGTGTACGTACCACATTGATTCCTCCGGAGTTCTCATGGCTGCACATCCCCTCCAGAGGCGCCATCCCAATGGTGGTGCCTTTGAAGATGACTCCCCTACAAGGCAGAAAACAGATAAGGGAGGTCTTGTGGGTTAGGCTTTGGGGGGGGGGGGGGGGTTACACCAGGTCAACAGAAAAAGCCGGAACACAGAGAGGGATTTTTTTCTTTGGTCGCTAACTTCCTTAGTGATGCCGGTGAGCATCGCCAAGCCACGTGCTGTTTACCATAAATGCCGTAAAGTTCATGTGATGTTGTGTAGTCGGTACAATGGAGAGCCCCCATTTCCCTCCTTCTCTGCCCCCCCCTCCAAAGTGGTCCCGTGATGTGAGGCAGCCAGTCGGCCTGCGAGGGGCGGGGTCTCACGTCAGCAGTTGCGCGTTGTCGTGCTTCTTGCGGGACTTTAGCTTTTGCCGCCACTGCAGGAAGGACCAGAGTGTGGCGTTGGGCTCCTCGCTGACGATGCACTGGTCCCGATCATTCCACACCTCCAGGCCGATGAGGGGCACCCGGATGTTAAGGGCCCTGTAGAACTAGGGGGGGGGGCAAATTTATATGACCCTATTGTTTCTGGAGACCTAGTTAAAAAGTAACTCTGGTGGAGTCCTCCACTCCCCCTAGACAACCGACTGCTTGCAGCCAACAGGGACACCATGGTTTGACAGGTGGTGAAAATGCTCCTCCCCAGGGGGGGGGGGATTTCATATTATGACCCTGTAGAGTTGGACTAAGCTCTCAGTCTGTAAAGAAAATGTAATTATGACAGTCAGGTAAATGTCTCTGTTATACACTGATTTACCTCTCTACAGTAAATATTTAGCATATTAATATGAAATGAATGAATTATATACTACGAATCATTGTAATGATGACAAATGTGAACAATTTTTGAATAAACATGCAAACAGAAGCTTCATTTTAATAAGCTACTCTCATAAATAAAGGTACGTTTGAATGAAAAGTGTCCCGTATTGGGGAAAAAATGTTGTTAATTTATGAGAGCAACTAACAGGCTTTGGAAGATACCATGAGGCAGCGGGGGTGGGGGGGGGGGGGTACCTTATCAACATAGTTGGCAATCTCCATGATCCGCTGTTTGGTCTTGCCCAGGTCCCGGTTTTGCCTTTTGTACTAAAGTACACAATGAGAAAATGAAGTCATAATCATTCTATTAAGGAAGTAAACATTTCCTGAATATTGCTATGGGCAAAAAAAGAATTTGGGGGAGGAGAACTAATGCAGATATCTTCTTAGCTGACTTCCAGAAAACACTGCACCTTAAGGTTGCAATTATTTAGTTATTTTTTTAATACATAAATGCAAACCTCTTCGGCACCTGAGGTGGTAAAATCACCCTTCAGCGATTCTTACAACAAACATCTTATTCTCAGAACGCTGTTTTTTCATTATTATTCTTATTTTTATTATTAAAAGTCCTCCAAAACAACGCTGGTATTCCTGATCGGCAAGTTGTTCAAGGACTTAATTTGGTTTGGGATTTAAGCCCAAAGTGAGCACTGTCGTGGGCTTGAAACAGCCCTCAGCAGAGTAAAAAGGAGTTTGTTTATAGTCAAATAAACACTCAGATGTATTGGGTTTATTAAAGCATTTAGGGTAATGTGGTTATTTTCAGTTCTCCTTAAAGGTGCACATTACTGTCATCAAGCACAGTTTGTACTTAGAGGGTTCAATATGTGCATTCACAAGCCTCTCTCTGTTTTTCTAACACACGGTGACGTGAAACGGTAAGGAAATCAATGCTCTGCGCTTAGCTGGCCAAACCTCCAGGAGGGAACTGGGGAAAATGTGTTCGCTTTTAAACAATGCCTGTGATTGGATCCACCAAAGAGAATGGAGAAAAGCACTGAGGGGAAGGTCTGGCTCTCTTAATGAAGGCTTCGCCCGTCCATTATCAGTGGTCACTTATCCAATTAGGCTTGTGGCGATTCGCAGCCTGTTCCAGAGAGAGTACAAGGCGATGTTGTGTGGGTGAGGGGGTGGGCGAGGCAGGGAGACGCACGCACACGCACAAACACATTCGCACACACACACGCACACAATTATACACACTCAAATCTACATGCAAAGCCACACATGTACACACAGTGAAACGTACAGACCTGTTAGCACATTAAAGACATGCAGAGTCACCAGATAATTGGACCGGCTTGTAAGTGTCTGACTGAGGAAAAGCAGATGGCTGCCGGTAAACCCGGCTGAACACGGGGATAATATGCAGACTGCACACACATGCAGCCAGGGGTGGGTCTCGAACCTGTGCCCAGGCGAGCACCTGATCCGACCTAGCGCTCCCCTAATCCCATAAATGGGAAATAAAACCTCAGAAGTCTGCAATCCTGGGAAATAAACTGACAATTCGGCTATGAAATATATAAAGTAAAATTTATATCACAACACAATATGACTTCCACTGTATTAAATAATAAACATTAAATGACTCACAGCAATATTGCTGCTATGAATCCAGCGCTATCAGTGGCAAGAAATGCTAAGAAAATCCTCAAAATTCAGAAATAAATAAACTCTGTTACAAATGAGCTGGAAAGTGTTCCTTGGAAATTTGATGACTCGCGAAAATGAAGGGTTCACAGATATAGGCCGATATTTCCCACGATCAAACGTTTCCTGTTACGACCGAAGAGGATGCCGGCAGCTGGACGGAAGTCGAACGCGAGGTGGCAAAACAGGAAGTTGAAGGCATCCAATGTGGGCCTGCTTCCTGCGCTGTGATTCACTGGCTGCGTGTACAAACATCCTCCGGTGGGCCTAAGTAGGCCTCTGGGAATTGTCTGGAGTGTCCCTGAACCAGGGGAGCTAAATATCGCCGGCTAATCGCCGAGTTCTCCTCTCGAGGACTTTTGCTGGCAGTAGATAAATTCCGTGAGATGGAGTGGGCAGGCGGGCCTGTCTGGCAGTTAGGGATGTGCTGCTTTTAACCAAAGAATCATCAGTGGAAATCTCAGGAGTGGTTCTGCCATTGGACCCTTGGATAAAGCTCTCAATTAATGGCATCATTAAAAGACCCCATTAATGGAACATAATTTTGTTGTTTCCCTAATGTAGACAAGCCTCAAACATGCGGCCGAACGCCGGTAAACTTCGTCGCTCCCTACAAATGGCCACCGTCTGCTTACCAGCATGTTGTCTGCCACAATGTAAAGTTCCATATACTTCGTGCCCCAGACATTTCGTCTCACCTGCAGTGAGAGAGACAAAGAGGAAGTAAGAAAGGGTTTCAAAAATGGCTGGAAAACAAAATGGCTGCCACCATTCACCTTGGCAGATGAGGGGTCTCATTTATATCCATCCATCCATACATCCATCCATCTTCTATACCTGCTCGTCCTATCACAGGTATTATATATGCAGCTTACCTAGGAACCAAAAGTAACTGGGAAAAGGTTCCAGTAGGTATATATAAGGGCACGCACACAGCAATACACCCGAAATTATTATGATTTTATTAAATGTTCTGTCAGCATGGCGACGTTCCGCTCACACGGCCCTTTTGTCTATATCCATTTCAGAATCCTTGTAACGCCATAAAGGCCATTTTGTGTTTTCATTACTCGCACTGCGTGATGGCTGATCGTTCTGCCGCCTCGTGACCTGAGCCGAGGCCCTGTCCTCCTGTGAAGGACGGCACGCTAAATGAAACGTTATCGACCGCTGATGAAGGGAATGCAGCGCGAGCACCCCGGCCTCTGAGCTTCGCCGTTACCGGGCCCCACCCTCTGGGTATTTGTTTACAGGGCTGGGAAAGCTTTTTCGTTGAGGTACCTGGGAGTTAATAACCTGCTGCTTGGGGTGGGGGTTGGTAAGAGTGTTTAATGTCTGATCATTCCTGGTGAAGCCTTCAACACCAGTTAAGTCCACATGGCTAACTAGCAGCTCTTTACATTGGACACCCTTTAATGACGGACCCCCTCCCCCGTGAAGCGATCGCCCGCCCCCGAAGTCAGTGCCACACATGCTGAGCGGTTAATGTGTGCAAAGAAAAAATTACTATTAATCCAACGTGCAATTTGAAGGAAGCAAGTGGGTCACGTCCCCTTTCCGACCGAGACTGGGAATGAGCAAACAGCCACTGTGGTCTCTGAGGTCTTATCCTCCCGTTCAAATATACAAGATACTCCAGAAATTCCTAACAGCCTACAATCATATATTTTATGTATGCATTTCACCAAAAAAAATTCCAAATTCTCCGCTCCATAGAACATTACATTAAAATTCAATCACTGAGTTAACTAGAATTTGCCTGATATATATATAAAGATTATTTATAAACCTATTTAATCTACTAATATTAATTTGAATGATGAAAACCTACAATCCACATTTAGATATTTAGGAAGACAAAATAGTTATTAAAAAAAATTGACCTTTGAGGTAAGAGCCTGGCTATTTTAAATGATAAGTTTCAGGACATTCAGCCGTGGTGTTTTGTATGCAGGTAGCGACTCTGCTGAATCTACCCTCACCCTTTGATGCAAAGGTTTAAGGAGGCTGGTAAAGAGCCCCGAATGTCCGGTCTGCAGCCCGTGTCCACAGGAGCCGCCCTGGGTGTCCAGATGCTTCGTGTGATAGATCATGTGATGAGGAGAGTCCAGCCCTCTGATTGGTTCAAGGTAGTAGCTGTCATTCATGTTCAAAACAATCAGTCCCCTGCGACACAGAGAGTGCAATGGTAAATGGACACAATTACAAGGCAAGGGATAAGACTGTCCAACAAAGTGACATTTTATCATGTACTGTCTCCAGCTCCATAATTACTTCTTTTAAAAGCATCTTCTTATCTCTCTACTCCTGCGGTAGCTTGATAATCATAAAAGCCTGTCGGTATTTTCACAAGTGTAGGTAGGAGACCTGCTTGTATCATAACTCCTAAAAGACCCTAAGAGGTCACAGTGTCTCCTTGGATACTAGCATTCCGTATCTGAGCCTGAGTGCCAGGCCATTAATGCAGACTGGGACCGCAATAAAGGAGGTCAGGAGTGGTTGGCATGGTGTGGACCAAGGCGCGCCAGAAACGAATGGGCTAGACCAAGCCAGAGAAGGCCGGGGGGGGGGGGGGGGGTGGAACCCAGCATTTATAATCAGGGTGCGAGTGGGTGGCCCGTACCACACCCAGTACGCTGCCAAGCCGGGCCGGATCGCGTGGCCTGGATGACAGGAAAGCACAGCTGG
>JAODJX010000015.1:842713-855048 GCA_026776945.1 Isichthys henryi
AGCACGTATCAGTCAGGCTGAAGCTACTCCCACCAAAACAAATACAGCACGCATCACTCAGGCTGAAGCCACTCCCACAAAAACAAATACAGCACGCATCAGTCAGGCTGAAGCCACTCCCACCAAAACAAATACAGCAGGTGTCACTCATTGTGAAGCTGCTCCCACCAAAACAAATACAGCATGTACCAGTCAGGCTGAAGCCACTCCCCCCAAAACAAATACAGCAAGTGTCACTCATTGTGAAGCTGCTCCCACCAAAACAAATACAGCATGTACCAGTCAGGCTGAAGCCACTCCCACCAAAACAAATACAGCAGGTGTCACTCATTGTGAAGCTGCTCCCACCAAAACAAATACAGCATGTACCAGTCAGGCTGAAGCCACTCCCCCCAAAACAAATACAGCAAGTGTCACTCATTGTGAAGCTGCTCCCACCAAAACAAATACAGCATGCACCAGTCAGGCTGAAGCCACTCCCCCCAAAACAAATACAGCAAGTGTCACTCATTGTGAAGCTGTTCCCACCAAAACAAATACAGTCTGTGTCAGTCAGGCTGATCTCATCCACTATCTTTTTGCATCTCCGATCCAAGAGCAGCCACCTGCACCCAAGCGGTCCCACAGCAGCTACTTGGTACATGCTGCTCTCAGGTCGATCCGTTCCAACAGAACCTACTCCAGCCTCTCATTCTCAAACACACTTCACTTCAGGGGCTGAGTCAGAGCGAGCCTCAGCAAAGCAGAACCGCGGAGCTATTTTTAAGCAAATGAAGTACCGTTAAAACTATGTGGCCAATCGGCGCACATTTGATAATGTTACTGCGGGATTAGAGCGGGGCGGGGGCCTCTGACGCCACAGGAACATACGGGGACCAAGAGGCAGGGACTGCAGAATTCCCAGAGGAACCAAGATGATGTCATGCAATAAGAGTGGGGGACACAGATGGGGCGAGCGGCTCCCATGCCGACTGCCATATACAAAATAAGTCCAGAGTCTCGTAAGGGGGGAGGCGTGGACATGCCTTTGGTCGACACCCAGACTAGGCTGAGACAGGTGCTGCCCCCTGGTGTCACACTAGGGTGCAGTCAGGAAAGACAAGGTCTGATTGCTATAAATAATAGATGTATGGGTGTATACAGGGGCGTGGCCACAGGGCCACTGGCACTAACTGAAATCTGATTGGCTAGTAGAGTCCCTCAGCTGAAAGCTGATTGGTCCCTGGAGTGCCCCCTCCCCTGTCACTTACTGTTTCAAAACCTATCATTGGCTAATGGCAAGGTTTGACCCTGTGTATGAATCAAGCCCCTCACCTTTAAACATCTTAGAATGGCCCAAGACAGATAACAGGAAGGGGGCACTTGCATTGAGAGGGGAATGGGACTGGACCTCACGGACACTGGTAATTGCCCTTCCTCGTACACGCCCCCTCGGGATCAAATTTGATCGTGTGCCCAGAAGATGCTGCAGACGGGAAGCCGGCAGGTGGTCGCCATGCACCGATAGCCAGGAGGAGCCGGAACGTTCCGGAACGCCGGGCCGGCTCGCGATGACGTCTGGGATTGGCCATTCTGGGCTGCCTCCCAAGCTGCCGCTCCCTCCCAGCATGCTTTGTGTTCGGTTTCCCGTCCAGGCTCGTGGTCTCCTGGCCTGATGGCTTTAAAAATGTGCCTTCGGTGAGAGGATGGAGCTGGAGAGACCGCAGCATGAAAGTGCCCTTTGAAGATAAACTGTTTTGTCAGCTACTTGCAATCATCAATTTTTTTGATAAGAAACAAAACAACAAAAAAAAATAGAACAAGAGGCATTATTCTGCAATTAAAGTGCAAAATGAGGAGCCTGGTGATGGCAGAGACAGAAATGAGAATGCGAGCAGCTTGGGGAACGAGGCGCGGGAACAAAGGAAGCACCTGACTCACGTCTGCAGTGTGATTGGCTGATTGCCAGCTGTCTGTCATGCCCCTGTGCACATTTATTCATTTAGCAGGTCCTTTTATCCAAAGCAACTTACAATTGAGGAAGCAGGGTCAGACCGTCCCTGGAGCATTTGGGGGATAAGGGGCCTTGCTGAAGGTGACATCACTCTGCAGACCTTGGCATTTGAACTAATTTTAACCCAGAGAGCTACAGACCACCCATCGTCTATGTGCATGACAATTATGGCCAGAGGTATTTCTTTTTAAGGTTAGGGGTATAAGAGGGGGCATAATTCATATAGGGGCCAACCCTATAATTAGCCAATGATATGTTTTGAATTGGTGAGTGACAGGGGGAGGGGTCACTCGGGGGCCAATCAGCTTTCAGTTATGGTCAGTCCCATCCCAGTATACTGCCCTGATTATGATGGAGAGAAGGCACTGGCAAACCAAACAGAAAAGGAAGGGGGGGAGGTGAAGACCAAACAGTTGCTTCTGCGGCTAAAGAAACGCTGGGATTCGTGCCCCCAGGCTGTGAGTGAAATGTGACCCAGAGCTGACAGCAGGCGCTTCTCAACTCAAAGGACGCCATCAAGTGGTGTCATACAACTGACGCGTGCATTAAATATTTATAAAGCAGGGGGCGCTGCTGCTCCCTTTCAGTGAACAGTCCCCAAAGCGCAAGTGAGACCCGGCCCGGGCCGACAGAGTCATGTGATGTAAATGATCTGGCAGGAAGTGAAGCTGGTGAGGAGGATTCAGCACGAGGAAAACGTGCGGGCAAATCGGCATGGCCCTGGGTCACGGGCAGGCGCTGGTGGGGGGTGGCTTCAGGGATCGGGGCCCAATGAGGGTGAATGAAATGAATGAAAGGGCGTGTCAGCTGACCCGGCTCTGACCAATGACGTGAAGGCCCCGCCTCCCCATATCTCACAAATCTCTTTAAACAAACCAGAAAATGATCACATGACTTTTCCATGCTCCCCTGCCTATTCAGTGGGCGGAAGCAGGATGACTTCTCAAGGATTATAGCTGCGAGGTTATTATACCCAATCCGTGCTGTTCGCCAGTCCAACGCATAACCCTGTTCCAAGGTAACTGGGCTGTGGACCATGTGCCATGGATCTCTATAGATCATTAATGGCATGGTTCATAAACAGAGCCAAGGATCCTCCCTCCCTGAATCCGCCTCATTAGCCGTCCCATGGCGGCTGACTGTAACGCATGAAACTGAGCGTGCAATGAAGCAGACCCAGGGGCGTAATATTGACAAGGAACTAAATGGCCCCATCTTACCGGTCAAAAGGGACGCATCGAGCTGATGAGAGACATGATTCCCCAGTGTGCGTCTTAGCCACTCCGGAGCAGTGTCACGTCTGTGTGGCTGACACCTTTCATCTGGCACCACCTCCAGGCCACACCCCTCGTCAGTGATGGGACCAGCCCCCCCCCCAGATCCAGAGCGGCCTGGAATATGGCGACTAGCGGAAGATGTGAAATTATTAATGCCAATGTCAGCCCTGATTACGGGGTTTGCCGCGTCGGCGCTCAGCTGCCTTTGTAATCATTCTCTGTTGCCGGTGGGTTCTAGGGTCTTCCAGGGGCTTTCGGGTACCAACTGGTGGCCTGTGTCTCTGTCTAGAGATGCCAGGTTACCCGGAGACACAGGAGTGCTGAGGAATTTGACTGCTGATGGGCACGGCTTTGTCTCCGTTTGATGTCTCCCGGACTGGAATTAGCCTCATTAAAAGGTGAACCGTGTCAAATCCCGCATTTTCTCGAGAGCTGCAGCAAGTGGCAGTGAGCCTGTGCTTCTGTAATATGTGAGATTATGCTCATGTTTCAGAATGTGGGGTCATACACACCAGCTCATCTTCCACACACTCTTGCCAAGTGCTCTGTTGTGAAAGGCGCTATATAAATATAAGTTGAATTGAATTCGGTGGTGCCCTCTGGTGGACTGGCTCCTCATCCTGGGTTATTCCCCTACCTTAAACCAGACAGGCCCCAGACCCTCACGACCAAGGAGAAGTGGGTGTGGAAAAAGGACAGAGGAATCCAGTACAGGGTCATAGTGAGCCTGGAGTGGATGCCAATCCAACACTGAACACACACAGTGCAATTTAGAAATTTCAGTTCACCCAAATGCATGTTTTTGGGCTGTGGAAGGAAATGGCTTAAACAAAAATGGAACATGCAGAGCACTGTCACATACTGGGGAGGAGACTCGAACCCACAACCCTGCACGTGTGAGACTGTAGCACTAATTGCTGACTCACCATGCTATATACAACTTGTCTACAAAATAAAGCAGAATATGCTTTAATTAAGGAATAAATGTCAGCTTAGGCTTGTCATTTTTGGAAAAATTGAACTGAAATGCAAGCTGCAAGTAACTGACCCAGCTGTCGTCTCTTAAAGGGAAAGCCCGGGTCCGCCAATCAGCGCTGTATCGTGTTCCCAGCAGAAAAACGGACACCCCACCCCAACCTGAAATGAAAGCTTCAAGGCTGTGGGGGAGTTTCACCAGACTGTGGGTGGTGTGACAGGGGTCATAGACCCCCCCCCCCCCGGTGTAGCAAAGACGTCCTGATACCCGCCTGTCAGTGACGTGTGACACCTGAGGTTCGCATAGGGGGGTCAGGGGGAAGGGAGCAGGGGAGTGGAGAAAAGGTGACCCCCCCCCCTAGCTTCTGTGGGGATAACAGGCAGCAACTGGCTGCCATTTTCACTGTCACGGGGCGTCAGCTGACAAGGATTTTGGGGCAGGAAATTCAGGGAGGACGACAGGATAAAGCCCTTCGGATGAAATACGAAGGGACATCACTTCACGATATACATTACGCATGTAGAATTTATGATTTCACAAAGCATCATTCCTCAGCTGCGCTATTTTACCTTTTAATTTCACTTGTCATTTGTTTACCTTCCCCTGGGGTATGTTACCAGCTAAAAAGTTAAATAAAGGTTTAAAACGCATTTTTCCAGCTAGATATCACCAGTAAACCACGTAAAAGTGACATTAGTAACATCTCGCCTGTGATTCACTCCCATCTTCTTCTTTGTTGTGTGATCCTTTGTCATTGCCGTTACGCTGAAAGGAGGATGAATATCGGAATCGCGCAGGCATCCGGGGAACGCAGTCTCTCTGTAAACGGCCTTATTACTGCTGCATGAAAGGCAGGATGGGGAAAGCCTTGCGTTGGCCATGCTGTTCATCATATCTATTGTTTAATGGGAACGGATAGTTAAAAAGACATGTTTGTAACCACGGCGACTGAACAGCAGGGTGACCGCGGATACGCAGTCCCTTACACCCTTGTGCAAATTAATTGAAACAAGTTGTTACACAGACATGCATGGACTAGGACCTGCTGGTTTGCACAGCCAACAGGGCAGAGAGTACATTGAGTGTATGGACAGAGGAAGCACTGTGTCCACAGACTGGCAGGCCTGCTTGGTGGGGTTAGAGCTGGGAGGTATGACTGAGTGGATAGACAGAGGAGGCACTGTGCCCATAGGCGAGCAGGTCTGCTCGGGTGGGGTTAGAGCTGGGAGGTATGACTGAGTGGATAGACAGAGGAGGCACTGTGCCCATAGGCGGGCAGGCCTGCTCAGGTGGGGTTAGAGCTGGGAAGTATGACTGAGTGGATGGACAGAGAAGGCACTGTGCCCACAGACTGGCAGGTCAGCTCGGGTGGGGTTAGAGCTGAGTGGATGGACAGAAGAGGCACTGTGCCCAAAGACTGGCAGGGCTGCTCGGATGGGGTTAGAGCTTAGTGGATGGACAGAGAAGGCACTGTGCCCACAGACTGGCAGGCCTGCACGTATGCTCATTTTCTCGAACCCTGAGCTTGGAAGACTCCACACAGCTGCAGTTCTGACGTGCGCTTTGAGATATTCCGGTTGGAGTAAACTTCACCGAAGTGTGATCTGTACTCCGCTGTTCTGTGATACATATTTAATCAACACCACACCATGAGTTTTTTGAGGACCGTACACAAGTAGGTGAATGTAGAAGAATGATCCGGAAAGTCACGTGACTCTCAAACACAGCCTATTTTTTTAAATGGCAGTTGATTCAGGCACTGTCTGGGACACCTCAATTGTGGATTGCCATCTCAGCGATTTCCGGGTTTGTCTGAAGTTGAGAAGTGAGTGCGATTCACAGTCCACAGGGCTGGGACACATCTCAGCCTGTCGCATTTGTCAAACGGTGGAAGTGAAACTGCTTTAAAAACACAACACGCCAAGTTCGCTGGGTTCGCTGGGAGCAGGACCGTGTCCTCAGAGAAGATAAAATGCCAACAAGAAGCCCAGGGGGATACAGGAAGCCTGGAGACAGTAGCTTAATGTCACACACAGCAGGGCAGAGGTGATACCAGGATTTTTTTAAACTGGGGAGTAAAAGAAGGGCCATAATAGTTCGATTATTTCTCTCCAACTTGGAACTCGGATGAAAACGTCACTTCCTGTCAGAAAGAAACCTCTTTTATGACGTTGATGTCGGACAGAATTTTCTTGCGCAAGTTTCCCCTGTGACGTAATTTCAACATGGCGGCTTACACACTCAACAGTAATTCTATTTTATAAACCTTTAAGATGTTTATTTGTTAAATGTATATGCATGTGTCGGATTTAGAGAATACCATATCGTGACCGTAAACAGTATCCTAGCAGCAATATCAGATTTTTACCAGACTTGTTAGTGTTTTTGGTTAGTTTGTAGTTTGTTTGAACCTCGAAAAAAGAACATCGCTATGAATGTACGAAAATATTTTATAAAGCTTTTAATGTGGTTTGACTAGTTTCGTGTTTCTTGTTTGTTTGTCTCTTGGAAAAAAATAATCTCACTCCAAATATGCTAAAATATAAAGCAACAACACACAGCAGCATGTTCATGGAGGCAGCCATGTTTGTTCCGGAATGTGGTAGCTCGAACGGGAGATTGTCGGATGTGATGTCACTGAACTCGGAATTTCCAAGTTCCGAGAGAAAAACGACAGCACCATAATTCATATAGAGTGGCCAACCTAATCTTTAGCCAATGATATGCTTGATATCAGTGATTGAGAGGGAAGGTGCACTCCGGGAGCCAATCGGTTTTCAGCCTGGACCAGTGCCCCTCTGGCCCCACCCCATATGCATCCCTGCCACTCACACGCCATCAGAGATGTTGGGACACACTGGCTTTGTGTCTGTGTGACGTGGAGGATTTAACTGGTCACTCTAATCATACATCCAGGTCCTCACAAATCATTACAACAAATGGTGAGCACTTCAGAACAATTGGTTCTCCAATTAAATCACAATAATTAAGTTTGACTACAAGTTCTTAAACTGACATCCTGCTTAACACCCATCCATCCATCCATACATCCATCCATCCATCCATCCATCCATCCGTATTCCATTGCAGGTCCTCCTATATAGTTGGAGTTCCCCACCATTTGATAACCAAAAATTGAAAATTAATTGAAAATTAAATGCTTTTTTTTACATGCTGATGTCAGGAGTTGCTAAAAAGAAGGCGCAGTTTGAAAATATATGGTTTATTTTTGGAAATTAATCCCCAGAAGGGGGCACCTTGGGGGAATACGGGGCCCCTTGTAAATGAAATTGGTCCATTGCACTCCCAAAATGTTCACACTAAGGGCAATTCAGAGACACCAATCCTTCCATCGATCCATCTTCCATAACCGCCTGTCCTATTTAGGGTCATGGGAGACACCAATCCACCAAAATAAATTATTTTGGGACTGGGGTGAGAAACCAGGGTCCCTGGTGTAAACCAGGCGGAACTCATAAACCCCCCTCCCCCAGTCCTGGAGGTGTGAGTCTACAGCTGAACACAAGGCTCCACGGCGCCGCCCTGCAGTGAAGGAAGTGATGCAGAAATTATTATATTTAAAAAAAAATCTGAAGCTCTGACAAATATTGCCAGAGAAAAATCCTCCCTGGACACCCATCGTTTGCGACGTACCTTAAGCGGGTTGTGCTGCCAGGAAATCATCACCCTCAGGATGTGATGCAGTTTAACTCGATACATGCTCTGGTGCCCCATGAACGGGCTCTGTGGGCCGGCTGACCTGCTCTGTGCTGCCTTTTCCTGCCTCGCTGCTAGAACAATAATCTTTCTCTTTCATTTAACCTGTGGTAAGGTTTCTGAAGAAGCGCTTTGCACCCCTCCCCTCCCAAACAGGAGGATGTGTAGACAGGATAATGATCATTTTATCTACTCTCTCCTGCAAGACTCGCTCCGATGGGAATGGCATAGCATGGGAACTGGAGGATGGAATGGAGCTCTTATGTGGGAAAAACCCTCAACTGAAAAACCCTACCGGCTTCTCAGAACCAACACTATTTATGAGCAATACACCCAACCCTCTGTACTGAACACTTGTGCCATGCACAGTGGCATTATTTACCACGAGGGCTGGGAATTGCCAGCTAACCCATGATACAGTACTCATCATGATACCACTGTCACGATTCACTGCGTCATAATGCATCATGATATTACCACTGATATTACTCATGGTTAACAGTCCAACATTGAAATGATGGAAATAGGGATGCTCCTCTACTTGCAAAATCTCAACTTACGAACTTTCAGACATACGAACGAAGAGGTCTGTAAGTCCAAATTGTGTTCACTGGGCTCCAGTTTCCTGTCTGCAACATCAAGTTTTTTTCCTGCACAACAATTCCGCCAAGTACAACTTCTGGCCGCTACTCCCGCCGCGCAGCAGCGTAGCGTGCGTACTCCCAGCATCCTAGTTCTTAGTACTTGCATATACCCTTAAAACGATGTTGAATAATGACTTACGCACATTTCAAGTTACGAATGGCCATTCGGAACTTATCTCATTCGCAAGTAGAGGAGTGTCTGTACTAATATTTACATGTTATTTTATAACAGGCTAAATTTAATTAACAAACATTGACATCCTTTTACTACCAAGGATGATTCAGTATCTTCAGTGAAGTTGTCGGACATTTCAGCACCGAGTTGCATAAACCATGCATGTCTTTATGCAAATATAAAGTGTATATTTCTGTTTTTAAAACAGCAAATGTAGAAAAAATAAAACACAGAATGAAAGATTTGCATGCACTGTAATATTTACAGTGAGGTAGGACACTTCGCCGCATTTTTGCACTGCAGTGCACGAAATATAGGCCACATGAAAAGTATATTTTTAATCAGCAAATGTTGAAAGAAATGTTTGTAAAATAAAACATTGGGCTCGACCGGCATCAGTTATAAACGGTACTGCAGTAAATCAATAAATCAATACAATGGTTCAAAATCATTGATGAAAAACTGTGACAAACTGAATTGCAACTGAATGATTAATCGCAATAGAGGTACAGCTCAATTTACCACCACATAAACCACACACACGCAAGGTGCCTTTGAGGGTTTGGGGGCCCCCTGGTGGCCACAAACTGTTATTTGGGGGGCCCCAAAGTGACTTTTTCAGTGCGGCACCAGAAACAATGTTGTACTAATTATAACTTATTCTGCGATATATACAAAGAAAGCAAAAACCACATGCTTTTCTTTTCCGTTTGCGCAAATGCATGTACATTGGAATGCTTGTCGTCGTCGATCTTGCTCTCCATAGCTTGGCGCCCCTGGAGCTGGGTGCAAATGGCCCTGCTCAAGGGGCCACGGACATGTCAGTGTTCTGAGGCTAGGGTTCCAACCAGCAATCACCAGATCACAGGCACTTCACTCGTTTAGCCACTCACTGCCCCCAAATGAACCCCCACCCTCTCTATTGGTGAATCAAACCCAGGTGTCCCATGTGACAAGCATGGACAATCACCACTGTATGTATTAATATATGTATTATATATGTATTAGACAGTATATGTATTAATGTCAGCGATATGTATGACCAGACACTCCAGAACAGATCCCATGTGCATACTTAGCGAAATAAAGGTAATTATGATTCTGAGAAACTAGGCAACGGTTTTGGTCTCGCACATTGGTACCACACAGGGAGACAATGGTCAGGAGGGTGAGAAAGGGTAACAGGGAATGAGCAAAGTGTGGGCTTCTGGACTGACTTCCAGGAGACACGACAAAAGTCGGCTTTATGTCGAAAATGAGGCACAGCTGTGTGAATGAGCTTCTGACCTCAAAGCTCAGATCTTCGCTATTTCAGAGGTATTACATACACCTTTCATGCCACCTTCCCAATACGCAGTTCCGTTAGCATTAAAAGCATTTACTCTGCTTCAGATGAGAAAATTACGACCTCAATTATTTTCTGCGATATAAAAAAAAACATGCCATTTGAATCCAGGAATATTTCCACTTAAAAAAAAACTCAATTTAATCAGCTTTTTATCTGTTGTAATTACCCGGAGTGACAGTGCTGTGGAAACAGAGCCAGACAAACATGCCGCTTCCAAGAAAGGCAATCGAAATGACAAAAGCAAGCAGAACCACTGACCAAAATAAGCAGCAACGGCTCAGCTCAGTAAATCAGCTCAGATTTTACGCCAAGTCTAGCGTTTGGCCTTCAGGTACAATGGCCCGGCCACCCCATACAGGAACCTCTGCCCCCCATTACTCACGACTCAGAGAAAACCTGTATCCTGCTTCCGCTTCCTCCACACCCGACCCGCTCACTCCTTCCTGCCCGATCGCGGCGGGTGGCCTGACCACAAGCCAAGGCCTGCGCTTCCTATGATGCGACGGCAAACATGGAACAGCTGGGAGACCAAAACAGGTCATTCGGGCCTAAAGGCAGAAGCTTGGGAATCAAGAGAACGGGCCCGACGTAGACTGCCTACAGCAGAGGGGACTCAACGCATTCTGGGTAACACGAGAGACCAGGTAATAACCCCCTCTGACAAAGAATGTAACAATAACTCGATAATAAAATTCAACGCAATTCATATCAGGAGATAAACATCCACACACCATACAGTAGAGGGGACCCAATGCATTCTGGGTACCACGAGAGCCCAGATAATAACCACCTCCGACAAAGAATGCATTGATAAGTCAACAATAAACCTCTATGCAGTGTAGCATCAGAAAATAACCATCTGTATACGGTGGTTATGTTGGCGTTCAAAATCCTTGATGAAACATATGCCGAGAGAATCGGCGAATGCTACGCTAACGAGCAGCTAAATCACAGATTAAACCCTGTGATTAATCAGTGACACTGTGAAGATATCACGGCTCAGGGAACTGAGGCATGCAAAGACCAAATGTTTTCCCATGTGTGGCTATTGCTGGCCAGACCAGTAAAATATCTCTCCTGAGGAAACATTCAATGTTATAAATATTTGAAAATGGCCATTTGGGGGAAAAGAAGTTAAAATTGTATTAAATTAGAAGTAAAAACATAAATGAAAAGTAGAAAGCAAATAATGTAAATATCCATCCTTCAAATGTTAAGCAAACACTAGTGCTACACTGTAAACAAAAAACAGTCGGTTTGTCGGTCATTTGAAAACAATCAGCAGGAAGTGAGAATGAGTTGGAGTTCAGGATTTGTTAAAAAAGTGCCTCTAATGCAGCCGACGGGGTAGGTGTCCATTACTTTGCTGCATGTGGAGCAGTAACATGTCTTTGTACGGACTAAGGAATACAATGAAAGAATGACAACGGAGAAATTAATAAATAATGGTTTCTGAAATATTTATTCTGGCACAAAGCCGCTTCCTGACCCAAAACGCAGGACAATGTGTGGCCTGATTTATTTCCATAACCGCTCCACTGACACGGGTCCTTGGAGAGCTAATTATTGCAAGCGACGGCAAAGCACTGCGGGGGGGGGGCTTCAAGCGTAGCGGATGTTGGGTGGGTGCGTGACAATTGACCTGTCAACAGTGCAGGTGACCAGCCGGTCCCCACTGCTACAAACCACCCAACGAGCCTCCCTTCCCGCAATTTGCAGTGACACTTCAAGGCTACTGGCCCGAACAACGGCATCTGTCGAAGGACGCCGTTCTACAACGATTTAACTGCCAACTGATCCCACATATATCCGGATTCCGATGTTCTGTCGATAATGTTCCGACTTCACCCCGCTGATGGCAATGATCGTTCGGACTAACAGGCAATAAAGCTCGTTGACTGAAGGCAGCTCACGTTGTTCGATAAGAGAAAAAAAGTCTTGGGACTCATCAACGATCACAATACCCCCCCGCACCCTCGGTCAAGCCGTTTAGGGACATACACACGTAATATTTATCGGTAGTAGTGACAGATGGAAGCCCCTAGATTCAAGCAAGATTCAAGTTGGCTGGTTTTATCTCTTCAACAGGGGGGTGGGGGTATTGAATAATGGGCATTGCAAATATTAAAATTGGGGTAATGAAAGAAAAAAATAAGGAAAAGAGAAGAAAGACTATTGATTTGGGGGGGGGGGTGTAAATGCAAA
>JAODJX010000015.1:867982-888283 GCA_026776945.1 Isichthys henryi
GTTCTCCCCAAGCGAGCTTGATGGGCCGAATGGCCTCCTCTCGTTTGTATAGTTCTTATGTTCTTATGTTCTTATGATGTTTTGACTGTCCTCACAAGGTTATGAAACCATGCATACACACACACACACAGACCTATACTCATATCTTTATGGAGATTCTCTTTGGGCGTTTTTAGTTTTTTTTTATAAAATGATCCTGAGAGAAAATGGTCCATACAATTTCAAAATTACAGGTTTTTTCTCACTGTACAGACATCTGGTCCCCACAATATAATAGATACATGACCCCCACACATACATGCACGCACATGCATGACTGGATTTTACAGAGAACATCATCCTTAGGTGAAATTCCTAATGGTTGTGAAACTCCAGTCTATTCTAATCATAGGTTCCACAGAAAACAATCAGTATTCTGTTTCTTCTCCAGCTAGGAAGAGATGCAAGCAGAAAACCAAATTTTCATAAATAAGACATGTGAGAAATTACACTGTGGATGTATATTCCAAAAACTAAGTAGGCGGTTTCATTTGTTTGTAATTGGGTGCGGTTTCTTTGTGAAATACAAGGACACATGGAAATGTAAGACGGCCATGACCGACGATGCTGTTTATTCTGATTCAAACTCAATGAGGGGCCCTAACTAAGACACGATGCGGCATCCGAGCCTGGGATTGCTCTTATTACAGAGCTTGTTAAGATAAAACGGTGAACATCTGGAGCCGTCAAACTCGAATAGGGAGTCGTCATATTTGTAACTTGAAAATGCCAGGAAAAATCACAGCTACAGGCTGCAGCAGTACAAGAGTCAAAGCAGAGTTTTCCCGATCTGACTCTTCCCATTAACTTTGGCAGCAGCAGAACAAACAGCTTCGTTCAAGCCATTCAGGAGTCAGAGCAGAGTCTTCCAGACCTGACTCGTCCCATTAGCTTCGGCAGCAGCAGAACAAACAGCTTCTTTCAAGCCATTCGGGAGTCAGAGCAGAGTCTTCCAGACCTGACACGTCCCATTAGCTTCGGCAGCAGCAGAACAAACAGCTTCGTTCAAGCCATTCGGGAGTCAAAGCTAAGTCTTCCTGACCTGACTCGTTCCATAAAGCCTTGCCTAAGAACCCAGATGCATTTCTCACCTGCGGCTCTGGAAAAGTAAAATGACAGGTGCCGTTATGCCACCGCACTGCCAATTCTCAGTCTGCGGCAAAGTGCACAGAAACAGACGCAAATGGAGAAGAAGCCCCCTTGCAGATCTAATGCGTTTCTGGCCGCTTGTCAGAACCACCCTCCCGCCGCTCACACCTTGAAATGATTTTTACATGCTTTTCATTGCTGAAAGAAGAGCGAGATACAATTAAACCAAGGAGACAACCACACACACTTCTGCATGTGCAATTTAATTAGTGCATGCTGTTTATAAATGTGCTTTTCACCTATTAATAACACTAGAGCACAATTGATAATCACTTCATTAAGAACAGGTCACTAGCTATGTCAATAATAGTACTATGCTTTAAATGACAAACTGACTGTTTTGAAATCAGTAACCGATCCACGTTATTCCTGAATCCCGAAACACATCAGTCCAAGGAGTTGCATTTTCATGCATCATATGAATATATACATATACCTAAAAAAAACTCAACACTACGCTTCATATGCTCATACACCAAAGCTCCTTCATCGCGCAGTGAAGCACGAAGCAATAAGGCAACATCAGCACTGCATACTGTTTTCGGGACATAATCAGACCTTCTGAACGGCAGGGAGGAGGGGGGCACTGAATCAGTGGAAGAAGTGAGGATGCCGGGGGAATTAAAGATTCAGTCAACCCCCTCGCTCCCTTAGCCTAGGAACGGAAAACGTCTTCCACAGGTAACACAGGTGTTTCTTTCCGTGCGTTTTATGCTCGAAACATGACACCCGGGACATGCGTAAGAGCCCGAGGCCCAGGAAGAGACTGGGGAGGGCCGAATGCCTGCACAGCCCAGGGGACTCTTGTCACAGGAAGAGACATGCGGGCTCCGACGTGTCACAACTGCATGCGCTATAGCTAATTAAGCCCTTAACAGACGTACGGCATCTTAAGAGGCCAATAAACGCATAACTTAATGGTAAACGCCAACGTTGTTATCGCAAGTGTCAGTAATAAAGCAATTCTTTCGGAAATGCGATTATTAGTGGTACAAAAATAACCTTATGACCTTGTAGTGTCGATCGCTTCATCGCATGTAGCCTATCAGTTAGTATAATTATATAAAATAGAAGTATTTAAAAAAACATCTGGATGATTACTAAGGCATAGTTCTGCAGAAAGCAGGGGAGAGTGGCAATGTAGATGCATTCGCCTCTGGTTTATGGGGCAGACTCAACATTATTATTAGGCTGTGGCATTTTATATATATAAAAAAGGCTGCCTGGCAGATTCAGAAATAGCCTGAACAGCGGTTATGGGGCTGCATTAGCGCTGTACTTCTGAGCTCGGCAGCTTTGACTTAACGCTCAGGCCCAGCATTAATGTTAAGGTTAATCGGGTCCTCCTTCCTGAATAAGTGGACCCTGTAATGGGGTGAAGCGCAGGGTGTTGGACACCTTGAGTGGATGCAAATGTCGCGAAGATGAGTAATATGGCTATCTGCCGGTGAATCTGGGGGGCGGAGCCCCGCCCGTTGTGGTCATCCTCGGCTTTACGCCGGTACCTGTGCCGTCGATCCCAAGAGGAGCCTCGCTGGGAACCTGAAAGCTCATCTATCATCCGCTCGGCCTGTGTGAGATTTACTGCCCACGCTTCACACCATCCTGGAGCGAAACGTGCCCTAAACGTGCCACGTGTTGCTCGTCGACAGGTGGTGCCCTGTTCCCGTCCTGCTGCTTTGATGCCAACAGAACGATTAACTTACTTAACTTATTTGGGAGTCCGATTTACCCAAAGTGAGATACATTTCAGAAAGCAGTGTCAGCCAGTTCCCAGATCAAAAGAGACTTGAACTAGCATCCTTCCGATCACAAGCACAGTGTCCTAACCCACAGAACCACACACCGCAGCAGTTTAGACAAGCTGCGGGTGCTTCTGTTACTCAAGAACATCCCGTTTTTTTTCTGTTAATCTTGACATCGATGCCCGCAGATGGACAGGAAGACGGCATGTTTTTAAGGCCGAAATCCTTGACACGGCCACAGCTGTGGCCCTCCTGCCCCACCACACCCGAACCCCCACCTCCTGACCGGTGCACCCCGCCACGCCAGCCCAATGATGAAAGCCAAGCCAGACAATTATTGCAAAACATGGCTGTGAAAAAACAAGAAAAGCAACAATGAAGATGAGAGCTGTGGGTGTTGCTGGGGGGGGGACTAATTTACAGCAGGCTCCCCGGGTGTCAGGGTCCAGCTATGTTTTTATTTTGTAGGTCTCTCCCATAAGCTTACTCCCTCCCCAGCCTCTAACCCTCCCCTCACCCCACTCAGCAGGCACCTTACACTTCATAAAAAACAGGATTCCTCTGCTGAGATCTCGGCTTGGAAGCGACCTGACAAAAAACAAACAAAAAAAAAACAATCGTTCATTCACATTGGTGGCTGAAACTTCCCTCCACTCGCCGGTCGCCTAATGAAAAGCACATTCGCGCTGACAGACGTGCCAAGACTCAGGGCGCTGATCTCCCTTTCCCAAGAACATGCCCCTTTTTATTGTATTAAACTTATTTAAAAAATGTACACTACTGACATATGCGGGAGGGAATACAAATTCTGACAACGTGGAAGACAACCGCCGAGCTCACTTTTAAATCTTGACCTCATAATATCTTCATGAAAAGGTTCTTCGTGAAAGCATACATCCATACGGCTGGAATTCATCTGGAGGTGACTGGGCCAGGCGTTTCGTTTCCTCGAGGATGTCCTCCTTTCGGTTGTGGGTTGAGGAGTATTGATTGCAGAAGCATCGCAAAGCTCTTTATTTATTTATTTTCTTCCCATCTAGGATTTGTCATGCATTTCTTCTTCATCCAGGCGGCGATGGATACGCACAGCCTTCAGATGTCCTTCATCCTTCATATTTGGGCTTGAGGTTCAGTTGATTTCCCTCCCTGGGACTGTGTCAGCAGAGGCCTTCACACTGCAAACAGAGCTGCTGGACCATTCCCAAGTTCCCATCCTATTCGTGCATCACAGTTGCCTTTTAGCTCCCCCCGCACCATTTCCATCGAGCATCAAAGTTGCCTTTTGGGGCCCCCATCTCAACCATCAAGCATGGCACCACACAACATCCTCATCAAAGCTCTGGAATTTGAACAGCAATATAGCAAGAATAAAAGTTTGGTCAAGAAAAATCAACTGCACACACATGTCATGCCATCTGCAAAATAAATAACCTGTCCTTCTGAAAGACAACATAGCCTCATAAACATCAAAATGAATCCATTGTCAGTTCCCTTTAGAAAACCCATTTCTGTAGACAGTCTAAGATATGAGCTGGTACATGCAGATGACAAGCATCAAGATGTACACTGCCAGCGTTATTGAAACATAACTGTCATTTTGACTGTATACACTCAGTAGATATCACTGACGGGGACCTCTTTCTGCTCGATAATGTCCTTGCCTTAGAAAAACCTGCCTTGACTCTTCCTCATTCCGATACCTTCGCCCTGCCTCCTAATGGGCTGGAGAGGAGTCGCTATACGTTGATGACATCGGAGTCCATCATCTGTCACAACATCCCTGTTTTATTAAATATGCGAGCCCGGCATAGACCACGCCCTGGACGCCTCGCTCCGCCAGTCATGATGATGGAAACCAGTGAGGCGTGGGACCGATGCTCATGTATACAACGGTTTGGATATTCGCCACCTCTTATCTGCCCGGTGAGTGGCTCTGAGGTCTGTGCATTTACCTTATTTATCCAGATAAGATCTCCTCTTTTAAAAGATGTCGTGACTGCTGAGCTGTTACTTTCTTCGCCGCCACTTCAGTGCATATTGCACCGAAGTATACCGAACCATAGTATACCATACCACAGTATACCGAACCACAGTATACCGAACCATAGTATACCAAACCACAGTATATCGAACCACAGTATACCGAACCATAGTATACATACCACAGTATACCGAACCACAGTATACCGAACCATAGTATACCGAACCATAGTATACCAAACCACAGTATACCGAACCATAGTATACCGAACCACAGCATACCAAACCACAGCACACCGAACCATAGTATACCGAACCACAGCATACCGGACCATAATATACCAAACCATAGTATACCGAACCACAGTATACCGAACCATAGTATACCAAACCATAGTATACCGAACCAGTATTATGTGGTGCGCTCCACTAAGCATATTTAAAAAGCATAAAGATATGCCAAGTTTATACAGAATACTAACTTTTGAGCGTCACAAAACGCATCTCATCGATATTTTAGCCATAGTACTAATCTGCTTACCAAATTGTGGGCGTAAATAAATGCCCGTATAGTTCTGAAAAGCTGACGTCCAGCCAAATGCTTCGCCTGTCATCTGAAGCTCTGCTGATTATTGCGCATGTGCGCTATAATATCGATATGATATCGCCCAGCCCTACTTGGTTGAGAAAACCAATCAGATGTTTTGTTCCCGTCTCCTTTAGCTGCTTGGACCCACCTCCTCCACAATCTGATTGGTTGTCTCTCTGAACCAATCATTTGTCCTTCTGCCCTCAGAACATTTTTGTGCAAGTAAAACTCCCAAGAGAGGGTGACGTCTGGCTCAGCCGGTTATGACACTAGGGTTGCGGTCAGAAGTTGGGTGGCCAGATGTTACGTTTGGGTTTTACCTTTGAGTCCTTCAGGAAGGTAGCTTTGTGAACCATGATTGTTAAGGCAGTACTATATAAATAAAGATTGATTGATTGACTGATAAGGCCCTTATCCTTGCTGCGTTACTTCATCATACGTCACACTGGATAAAGACGTTTGCTACATAAATAGGAGGTAAATAAGCTGTGTCGGGCCTTTTTGATTGGCAAGCAACTGAATGTCAATTTTCTTTGTGCGGCACAAAGCAAAGGCACTTTCACATGTCTTAAAAAAGGAAAACGATCACAGACCTAATCGCAGACCAACAAAATGTGGCCTTCGTCTTCTGAAAAGGAATTGCAATTTATCGCTTAAAGGGTTAAGATTATTAGATGTTAGGAAAATTGCAGGCTAATTTTGAAATTGGACATATTCGAAATAGCATGATAACAAACATCCAATGTTTGCCATGTAATTTCACTGCAAAAATATTTACGAAAACATCAACAGCAGTTCAATTTGCTACTGGACTGAACCTGTTTCAGGAGTCTTGGGTCTGCTGCAAATGCGGAAATTTAATTATCTTAAATGCTTTAATGAGAAAAAATGTTCCTTTTAGTTTAAGCCAGAATCGTAATGGAACAACTGTGGCCATTCGCTATGCTCAAATGGTCAACGGCGATGAATCTTTAAACATCCGCTCTTCAGAATTCGCTCTAATTGCAAGCTACATAACCATTCCTACACACTGGTGTGAATCTCCAGGCACCGAGCATTTAGCCTGACAATAATACACTAACCGTTCTCCTAAGCACGCGAACGAGGCAGAGTTAAGCAGTCGTGACTCCCCGGCATCTCCGGCTACTCGCACGGTAGCTATGGACTGGGAACGATCACGCGGACCCCCGCAATTAAGCGTTACACACTTTCTCGCTCACACCTCCTGTAGACGTCATTAATCATTCTCATTATCCTGCTGGCGGACGTGTCCGTCTGCTCCGAAAAGCAAGAGGCTGGATCCTGGGGGACAGCGGGCGCAAGCGATCTGAATTTGGTAGGCTTTGATCTTTCTAGAGCACCTTTGGACGTGGAGCCAGAAACTGGGTACCAGGAAAGCAGGAAAAAGAGAAAAGGACTGAATAAAGGGGAATTAGAGCAGCAGTAATTCTATGATTTTTTTTAAAGTGGGAGGCATAAAAAGGGACATATGTTTTGAATCTGTGAGTGACAGGGGAGGGGCCCTCTGGGGACCAATCAGCTTTCAGCTGGGGTCAGTGCCCCTCTGACCCCTCCCCTGAACACATCCCTTAATAACAGTGTCTCTTCCACTGGAAGGTACTTTTGATTCACCTGGCTTCCCCCCCTCCCCTTTCTCTTCATTTGTCGGAAAATGTACTCTGCTACGCGTGAAGAGAGGGGATGCAAGGAACACTTAATTTATTTTGAGTTGCCGAAACACGCTCGCTCTCGGCCCTCTCCCAAGGCTTTAATAAGTCTGTCCATCTCCCGTGTCCTATTTTCCCCGCTTGCCACTGCGAGCCGCAAATTCTTTTTCAGAAACAATTAACGTTTCCTAGCGCCAACTGGCGCAGGCCTGATTGGCGCAGGCCTGATCGGCGGCCGGTGCAATATCGACTGCTTCGTCGTCTCTAGCTTACGTGTTTGAGGTCCGTGTGATCTCGATCTAAGCTGTGTGTTCCTTCAGGCTGAAGGAGATCAGGCCGGCATCAGACGCAGGCACAGAACCTGCAGCGTGTTGCTGGCACTGCTATATATAGAGCACAAAGAACTTCAAACACGTACAAACTCCCAACTGTTAAATAGGATGATGCCCATACATCTAACATGAGAGAAAGCTTTCAGAATCTTTCCCTCTCAAATGAGGGAACATCCAGGTTTAAATGCGTGAACGGGGTCTTTTAAATGAACTTAGCTTATACTTGCAAAATACGTGGGAACCAGCAAACTGACAGAAGAAAGGACCAGCCTTGGCTGTGCATCTACTCAGCAGCATCGGTCCTGCTGGAAGTCAGTGTGAAAGAAGCCCTGCAGGACAGGGGCATCAAACTTCTCTCTGGCAATCCTTCTCTCCGGCGAGCTGAAGCGGGTTTCTGGGACCTGCTGACGGAGGACCGGCCCGGTACCTTGAGGGTCCTCGGTACAGAGGAATAGATTGGAAGTAGTGGGTACTGGCGTTCCGGGGCATGTGAAAGGACAGGTCTGCAGAGACGCCAACGCATGCACGGCATGTGGGACCGCCTCTTCTGCCTACAGAGTAGCACTCTGGAAACTAACCGACGGGGAATGCCAACTACATGTCCTCGAGGGCCTAGATGTCAGCGGCAGCACCGAGCTTCGCAGAAGTGCCTGTCCTACAAGCCAGCGGCTCTCTCTGAGTGCCTGTCAAGCTGTATTAGAGACATATTACTTGTATTCAGAAGAATACCCAGAATGCACTGTGAAGGACACATCGCTGGCAGTGCGTACTTTGTTGTCACATATGAGACGATGCACAAAAATGCTAACTTCCTCATCCAATGAATCGTGCTTCCTCCAGTTCCTGAGTCTCATTCCCGTATCTGGTGACACTCTTGCAGCCTCAAGAAAATAAACATTGGGGTAGCCATGGCGTCCTCTACGACATGTGGCCAACGGGTTTTTTTCCGTTTCTGTCATCATTATATCGGTTGTGGTTTTTCTGGTTGACATCCAGACTTCCAAAAGCCTTTTCATGACTCCAGCAGTTAACGAAGCCAGTTCCCTCTTTAACTAATTGACACGTAACCATTTATCAGCTTGTTCCACGTTGCCCTCGTAGCGTCAGGAGTCAAAAGACCAGATAATAGCCTGTCAGGTGTCAGTGTACAGCAGCCTACATGATACCGAGATCGTGCACGTCATTAGATGGACACGTACTGGTAACTCGACTCTACGGGAAGGGTCCAAAGACTCTGTGAGTCAGATTCCAGGTCCTTAATCTCATGTCCTCAGTTAAGATGTAAGACTGAGGGAAGAAACCACTGATCATAATTAAAGGACTGAAAATTCCGGACCTGTGCCTTCCATTTGCGAGGTGCCGTTCCTCTCCCGCTCTCATCCCCTTAGCCCCTCATTTGCATACCAGAAAAGGGTGTCTAGTCAAACAGACTTTCCCCTTTTTGTCCATGACTGAAAGATGTCTTTATTTTTTGCCTGGAACATCACAACACTAAAACAGAAAGCAGCCATTAATCCACATTTTTCTTTGCAGCTCAACTGGAAACATCAGTCCTTTCTGTCTGCAGTTTCTGACGTGCGTGGCAGTACGTTTTCTCATCTCTCAAAATATCAAGTCAGGAGATGCACGTTCCAGGCTTGTCCTTGGAGCGCATGGCTGCAGGAAATGGACGCCCATTAAGCTAACAGAAAACACACAGTAGTTGAAATTGCTTACATGAGAGCTTCGTATGCCTGAGAAAAAAAACCCTAAAAGACTCTGTCTGGAAAAATGTTAACAGCGGCTAAATTTCTTATCTCAGAAACAGGCCCCTCTGACGTTTATTCTACAAGAGACCGAGTTCAGTAACTACATTTGTGTATTAATGGATTTCAAAACACTGCAGATATTTTTTATCAGTAATATTTTACCTGCTGTTCTACTTAATGAGTAAAGTATATTATACATTTGTAAACTCAAGAGACTTGGCAGTGCTGTATAGAACGTAGACTAAGTTGCAATAATATTTTTGGTTCTTTGAACATTGGGTAGCATTGTCACCTCACACCTCCAGGAATGGGGGTCGATTCCTGTCCCCCCGCTGTATGCCCAGCAAATGGTGTGCGGCTCAGCGGGTTTTGCAGAATGACTTAGACATGGTCGGCTGAGTGATTTCCCTGCTGGGCCCCTGAGCAAGGCCCATAACCCCAATTGCTCCCGCGATTGGCTGTTCCTGTTTTTCTGAATTGTACACCGCTTTGGATAAAATTGTCCGTTAAATAAATAAATGTACCGTAATGCTCCAAGGCCTGGCTGTAGCTACCCTGACCTGGGTGCAGCCCAACCTTACGCTGCCTGGGAAAAGCTACAGCCCCCACCAGACACCCACTATTGGATGAAAATGCAACAATGAAATATATGGACAAACTTATTACTGTTTGTTTACTCAAAAACAAACTGTAATGTTGGACCTATGCGAGATCCTAAATGTGTCATTACTAAACAGAACCCAAAAACCTTTAAGCAATATTTTAAGCAACCTTCTCATCTCTCTTTCACAGTTGCTATCTGAACTAATGTACATTTCTTTTCCACTTATTCAAAGAGGAAATTGACTGAAGAATAATATAGTTATCAGAATGATTATGGAGCCCACCTACCTATGAAACGCTTATCTGCAGCGGCCTTGGGAGTCTGTGGAATTGACTAAACGTTCCACCTTTGTACTCTTAAATACAAATTCAAATCTGAGCAGCATGGGAGAAATGCGTCTTCGGGGATCAGCGGATAGCAGTGTCTGAAGTGGCTTCGTCCGGTACAGTCCTGATGAGGTGACCGAGAGGAGAGGAACAAAGGTAGCGGCTATCAATCATGGTAACTGGTGGCTAATGGCGTAGCATGTATTACGACAAACTCTTTAGCGTTAGCTTAGCCCGGCCCCAGAAGGCCTCCTGGCCTTTCGCTTACAAATCAGAGACAGTAGTATTCTTCCTTCTAGATGCTTCTCTCATCTCGATAAACCATGCGTGCTGGAATTTCAGACTCACTGTCTGAGGTTTGTCTTGTGTAAGCGATGTTTCAACTATATTCAGATCCTGACCTACGGCTCATCCTGAACACGACATCATTTGCATCCATGCTAGTAAATCCAAACAAATGGCAAAATTAAGCTTGTACTATCCGCCTTTGCTTGTATGTTGCTATAGTTAACCCAAGAAATATATATATATGAAATCACTCTTGATTACTGAATCCCTTCATTAACCTGACATATGTAAATGTCTGGTGGGTCTTTATCATCATGTATGTAAATGTCATGATTCTTATATATATTTAAACATACGCGACATACGCACTAAAAAAGCATCTGTTGCCTATTTATATCTCCACTTCCAAGGCATGCTGTAATTATCCTCAGCAACTGCCACCAGCTCGAGACTTAACACCCACATTCTAACGGCTCCATAAAACACCCGTCTACACGCACGAGAGTTACAGAACGAACCCCAGCTTCTGGCTTTGAGGTTCTACTCTGACCGTAACCCACTTTCTGTCAAAAGAGTCTGGCCGTCGTCCATTTCTCCTCTCCACCCCGCAGCTCCAGAACCTTCCGGAAAGTGGCTGGGGTGGTGGCGAAAGTGTCCGTCCGGCTCGCACCTCTACGACCTGCGACAGTTTGCGGTGGGAAAGTCACTCTGCTAGTTTTGGGAACCGCTCTGATTTGGCTCCAGCTAAAATAACAGCAGGTCTACTGGGCAGCAGGCCGAACATCTTTAACAACCTCTTGTCCCACATCATCTGATATCCCATGTTACCGGACACTTTGCCCCTCAATCTTCCTTCCCGCCTCTCTGGCATAGAGGTTGCGTATTGACAAAACGGTTCCCCCTTCTACTTTACCATATCGCTACTTTTGCAGAGGAAGAGTAACAATCCATGTATAGACGGGGATTGGGTGGGGGGGGGGTCCAGCAGCCTGCCGATGATAAGGAGGCATCTTTAGGACAATAGCCGCCGTGATTCTGCATCTGATGATAAACTGACAATCTGTTGGCGAAGCTTTTATAAATAAACAACACAGATGCCAATCAGTCTCGATTTATATAACACCCTTTTGTGAGGCACGTTTTCAAATGCTTCTTACAAAAAGCAGTAAAGAAACCAACATGTTCTGGATGAAAAAAAAATAAGATATAATGCATCATTTGGCTAAAAGGAGCTGGAATGGGCTGTGTTTGCCTGAATTCTCTGTAATATTTATGCAGGTGGCAACAAAGCACCAAGCATCATTCACATCTATAAAAAGACCCTATTGTCCTATTGTGCATAACCCGTTTCTCATCAATCCTGCGGGACAAAGCCAAGGATTAATAACAGCCACATAAATCCAAATGCAATAGTAATGGAGAAACCAGAATATTGGACAGAAATGTTACTGGGAAGCCGAGTGTAGTTCTCTGAAATTTCCCATATCTTATATTCCACGTCCTCTTTGTGAGAGTTCGGAGGAATCCGTTGGACCGAGCTGACAAACGGCCGACATTTTGGCAAGGCAAGACCAGTAACTTCATAAGCATCCGATGAGGTCAGGGAGAGCCAGTAATTCCCGAGTTCAGAAATGTTTTGGGTAAATCTGACCTACTTCCTGGCAACAACCCCTAAAAGGAATGAAGTTAGTTTGAGGAGCGAGATGTTTTAGTGCCCAAAGCTGCCCAAGTTTTTCATGTTTATCTCTGAAACCTTGCATTCAAAATTAAACAACCAACAGGCTTGTTCGGGATAAGAAGTCCCGAACACATCATTAACGAGCCGAACCAAAAGAAGCTTTTATTAGTGATTTTTCAGCAACCTAAACACCTGTTCACCGCAATAGCTATCAAAAGTCGAGGATTCTGATAATGTCCAGTTATTCAAAGAGGGAACTAGCCAATATTTGACCAGGATTATTATAATCTGCACATCCATTCTTCCTCGAGTCTTTCTACTGAGAAATGCAGAATGAAATCAGACAGTGGACTTCAATCAGACCGGCAGATTGAGGACCAGGCAGCTAGCAGATTCTGAAGTGTCCTTGGGCCGATACAGTTTGAAGGCGACAATCAAAGGAGGAGGTGGAGAGGTAGGGGGAACAGTGGCAGCGAACGTGTTGTTTGGCAGCTGGGAACATTTGGGCGGGGTCCTTGTGTGAAGAATGGTTCTGAGAGACATTCTTTTTAAGATGGACGGTGTGGGATGTGCACGTGTGTCATATTCCACACCCACTATAGGATCTCTGCATACCATGAGGTGTTTACGGTGATGGGACGATACGCGTAACACCAACGAGCCCCGGGTCCCTATAGAGCTCACAGCAGTGGCGGTCAACAGCCCATACGATTTCACTTTGTCATGGATGGTGCACGCTATGCCTTACATGCTTCCTGTGCTGGGGGGCACCGGCGATGAAGTTTGCTGGGAGGCTGGAGCTGGCAGTTTGCTAAGTCAGTGCCCCGTCAGAAAATTGCACCCCAGTCGGCCGCCTATGTCACCGGTTGAGTTCACTGGCTCACTGGCACTGCCTCACGGGGATGCATATTATCAGAAGCAAACACTGACGTACCGCAGTAACTGCTCCAGACAAAAATAATAATATAAACATTTTATTTACGGTATATAAAAATGGATCATTTGTACCACACACTCTCCCAGGACCTGCAGGAATATGTACCGCAACTGCGATTTGTGACAGAAAATAATAATTGAGATAAATCACAATTTTCAGTTACAGCACATATTGTGAGACGCTTCAGAATAATAGATACAAATTTGTTTCCATTTGTCGATTTGGTGGTGACGTGGTTGACTGTATTCTTCTACCGTCTTATGAAAGCTGACTGTTCTGTGTGGGTCATTACCAACATCACACACATTTCATGATATCTGACATGCGCATCTGACGCTCGGCACTCCAAATGCCCAAGCATATCCTGCTAGTTTCATTTAAGGTTCTTGTTTATTATCAGACGACATGCACCAATTAACACAGCCGGCCTACAAGCTACATCAGATAAAAGCATCTGGCAAACGACTGACCATCAATTCACAGATTTATATGCTGCTTAAATAGCTCTAGATCCCCCCACCCAGGTCTATGTGATGCTTAGAATGCTCCTAATATCGCTGCTTATCATTCGCTAAATTCAACCAGAAACCAACCAGAGGCTCGGTGAACAGACTTGAAGCTGCTGGCCATGTTGCAATCCTGTCTAAGGATTTATCCATAACTACATGTACATTGACAGTGGACCCTATAGCCCAGGTTCATATATTTGTATGCTCATTCAGTTGTGGCGTGACAAGTGCGAGTCACATTCCTACCAATTTTTTTTTGTGATTCTGATTGGTCCATGTAAGTGTCACGAAGCAACGTTATCCAATGAGGGCAGCCGTTTATACATAAGTCCTGCCTCTCACTGGACTCCAGGCGCTACTGCTGCTTACTGGGCTTTGATTCCTGCCAGGTTACTACCGCACACCCACCCCCCCATCCCAAGCCGCTGACTGACAGGCCCAAATCGTCCATCAACGGTTACAGCCCGCAGAGAAGCTCGGCATTCCTTAAAATAACACACTACTTTGATGTTCCTCAGTGCGAGCCTGACTGTCACCTCCCGACCCACACTCCAGCGACAGGTCGGCCTAGCCGTGACCTTGCTTCACTCTCTTTGAGATGCAGCTCAGATCATAAGGGTGCCCATGAATTAGCGAATTTGCCGTTATGATGCGGTGAACATTATGGGATGGATGAACCACATGACATGCCACGTCGGCACTAATCCCATATCATGCCAGGATGACTTCCGCATCAGGCCCCTGGAATTCCCACTGCAAGTCCACACAATCCCAGAACATTTAAAGCCTAGTTTGAAATGTATCTCCCAAGCAATCCTTCATCTCATTGGATGTACCTTTGGATGGACACTGGTGGACCAATTACAGCGGAAGAGACAGAGACAGCAACTAAAATGGCTGTAAAACACGACTCTGGTCACTCAGCTGGACCTTTACAATTTGCCTTTCCCTTCATGAACTTCTTCGAAGGACGGCTATAATGGTCCCAAGTCAATGTTAATTGCCGCCCTTCTGCTACATTCATCCATCCTGGATCACCGCGCCGTTAAACTCGATCGTCCTGACATTTAGCCTGCCCCGTGCACATCGGTTCTCACGAGGCTCGTAACGGGGGATGTATAAAAGGGCAGCGAACCTCTGATTGTGGAGAGCTTCAGCCCTGCTGAGCAGTGTCCATTGCCGGTGGGGGGGGCATCTGGAGCGCCCCACCCAAATAATGAACTTGGCTGCGTGACTGCAAGGCCACCGAATTGTATGTGACTTGTATATGGAACAGAGGAAGGTGCTGAAGTTCAGTAATCTCAAGATGTACTGACATTAACTGTACGACGCACTTTCAATCAGGGACAACGAGCTCAAGTTTGGAAGAGGTCAGGCAGAATAAAATACCATTAAGGATACCATAGTAAAACTCCCAAGAAGACAGTGGACAAATCAAGGAAGGATACACCGCTGGCGACATTAATAAATATTTTGCACCGGGCACAATTATCACAAGCAAAGGTAGAAGGAAGCGACACAGATTAGATTTTTCCTCCAATGTGTTCTGTCTCCGCTGTGAGCATCTGATTGGTACACAGATTTCTGCAGCAATATTTGTCCCAAGTGATAATATGAGGAGAGCTACACTTCTACTAGAAGCAATTTTATTGTGAGAGTTTTATGGCTCTGAGGTAGGTGGGAGCTTTTCTAATACTCAAGCCTCTTTCCCAGAATGCCTCTGAACACTTGACGCAAAAGGCACAGGTGTCGTTTGGCTCAAGGAGACTGATAGCTAATCTAGGCTGAAAACAGACGGTTGAGGTTCTATGATTCCGAATACAACCTTATGGTTCCCAGCAGCACCGAGAAGACCCAATGCATTTAAAGGGCCCACGGGCTACACCGATGATAAAGCACAGGGGCAAAGCTGACAGCTGTGATTTGCCCCGCGTTTTGAGAAAGATGATATGAGTTTATTGGCGAGGATGAGTGGGGTTTCTCCAGCAGCAGAGGCCAAAAGCTAAAAGCTAAAATGAGACATGATGGGAAAGTAGAACCTATCCACTCTCAGATCACAATAAGTAATTGTTGAGAAATACCCACAACGCACTGCTCACGATGTTTACAATGTCATCAGTCTTATTCATACAGTATATAATTCAGTCCAAAATGAAGTGTGGCACTCAGGCACTATTCCATCGGTCGCTGGTAGAACATTGAGGAACATGGGCTGGCTTTGGGACGGTCCTCGTACCCTCATCAAACGCTGACAACCCAAAAATGCTGGGGAGCATCTGTCCCTTGTATCATCCAGCGAACAGAAAGTGCTCGCTATGCAAATGACTGCGTGGCGGCGAATGAGTTTTGAGTACTTATGTTTGTTTCGCAGCCCCGGTGGGACTGGCCTGTCTGTGGCTGCCGTGGATCTCAGGGACGTGAGAGGACTCGCAACGCCAGAACAATCGCGGCTAATTATGCGCCATCAGTTACAGTAAGTGTGCTTGTTATGGCTCTTGGGACAACTCGCTACAGCGCAAGTCTCCCCTACTAAGAGGGGATGAGGAAAGGACAGCACGTTAGCTCGCCTAGAACTCTATTAAAATTGCACCGTGTGTCAGGCTGCAGAAAGAAGCACCGGACAGCTTGAGATTATTATTATAAGTTTATTACTCACAATTGTGGCAGAAACACGGACTTAGGCACCTTTAAAATGTACTGAAAAACTAACGACAAAACCCTTATAAATTCGAGACGCACCACTAAGGCAATGAGTCGGAACCTTGTTAACCCCGCGCTACTCCATAGCAGTATGCTTCCTGTTATTTAACTCTCTCCTATTTTTACCCTGTCTAGACCCTAATGAGCTCTGCAGCATAACTACGTTGAGCTCGGCGTCATTAGAAAAGCACTCGTTGGCTGGCTATCAACAGCCAACCCTCATCAGGTTAACCTAGCCCCTTATCATCTGACTGCTGTCAGCCAATTAAAATATAGAGACGTTCACCCTCTACTGTTTCCCAGCACCACGGCACAAATTCCGCAAGGCACTATCTCCCAATGAACTGTTGGGATTTCGGCTAACTCGATATGTCTCTCCCATTAGCCTGAGCAAATCCTCATGATAGATATTATTTGAACAGAGCGTTTTTCATAGCTGGCACCCGCGTCAGCCGACACGCAGTTAATTTCATTCCCTTCCGTCCCCGCTGGCTCTGAGGTGCTTTGTTCTCATTGGGAGCGAGCACCTCCATTCCTGCCAAAACGAAAACACGAGGGAGACGGATCTGCAAGCCAACTGCGAAAGTCAGCGTTTCGAACGCAGTCGTAAACAGCAGCACCGGGAGGGGCCCCCGTGCTGAGAGACTTGACTCCATCTGTGTGCCAGGGGGGCGGGTTTGCCTGGGCTTGTTTTATGAGGGCACGGTCACTTTCAGGGGGTCCACCTTGCCCTGACCTTTTCCTTCAGCTGTGTTTTTCCGTTTTTAAGTAGCAACAAAAACAAGCTGGATTTAAGGGTACAGGGGACAACTCAGTCTCACTTGTTTATTAATCCAGTTCTTGGCTGGCGTACAGAATCCGTTCCACAAACCCAAACACAAGTGAAATTTCCCGTAACTCAGATTTACCTTCGCATACTATTTAAAACATTTATAGCAAAAAAACACATAATATACCAGCAATATTATTTGAGGAAGTCCTGATTTACTTTACGTTTTACGTAAGTCCGGCACTCCCTCTATTGTGCTGGGATTTCCAAAATCAGATCTTGAGTGTCTTGCACGCAGATGATTAATTGACTTAGGTTACTTGGTCACCTCTGCATACGGTGGACGACCTAATGCAATGGAAACTGCAGCACGGAATTCCTCAGATTACTCAGGGACACAGTGAGATTCAGATCTGCCCGTTGGGAGTGAACTCCACTGAGTGCCGTGAAGGGCATGAGCGTTGAGTAGCTAAACAACATGCACCTCTGCCATGCAACAGTTGATATTTGCGTTCTGTCCCCGTGCCAAAGAGAACAGCAGGTCAGTCACATGTCTATGTGCACGTCATCCCAAGCCTTCGACTCCCCCCTTACGACCAGTCAGCTGACTCAGGCCATCCTGGAAATTGCACTTAGGTTTTGCCATAAGCTTATCTGGCTAAGAAATACATAAAACTTGGGTGTGGTGTCTGGCTCAGCAGGTTGTGATTGGAAAGTTGTTGGTTCAAATCCCAGCGTCAGCAGAGTGATTTAACAGTTGGGCCTCTGAGCAAGATCCTTAACCCCCAATTGGTCCAAGGATTGTCTGACCCTGTTTCCTCAATTGTACGATGCTCTGCATACAAGCGTCTGATAAATAAATGAAATGTAAAAGCCCACACCAGGACTGGAGCAGATGGCAGGGAGCACCGACGCACGTTATATTCCAGTAACGCATGACCAGGTCGCATTCGTACAGATTAGAGGGCACCCCAAAGGGAATTAGCTTTTTAAGAACAGCGACCTGTTACAGTAACCGGCACTGAAGATCAGCACTGCGACAAAACATAAGATAAAATCAGACCGTTTGTCTAGCCTCGCTGGCCTTTCTGGTCATCTGGTAAACCACAGAGAATGTGGATATGCTATACACCCCTCCCCCAGGCTTGGCTGAGATGTACATCGGGAGGAGAGGGTGGTAAGGACATTAAAGGCAGATGTAAACGGGGCCTGACCTGTGCAGTGGCTGCAGTCTCTCGTCTGGTGCGTCCTCGAGAGATCCAGCGTGGCACAACAGACTGTCCTCGACGCTCCCCTGCCAGGAAAACACAAACATCAGGGTTAGTAATCAGGAAGGTGGGTAGTGTCAGTGGAACTAGAGCTCCGAGCAAAGTCTCCCCTGGACAGCATAAAACATGGATGAGGAGGGATCATGGGGGGAGGGGGTGTTAAATCATGTCCATTTCTGTTTGCTTAGAAAAACTCAGATGTAACCTTTTATCTAAAATAACGCGGATATAATCTAGGCTTTCAGTAATAAATTTTTTTCGCTCTGCAGTAGATTATTTGTAGGTAATTTGTAGGTTTTTCATGATCGTCCTCAGCTGCATTCTTAATGATGCACCAGAAGTGACCTCCCCTGGTTCCACAGTCCGTGTCGTCAAGGAAACAGCGGGGAGGTTTCAGCCTGGAACTTTTGGACCAACTTATGATGGCTACAATCAGACGCATTTCATTTTACGCCATTAGCCTCCAACTTGCATCCAACAGGTGGGACGCGGCGATTTCTGAATACAGAGCAGGCGGCCAACAAAAAACGTGCCCTGTGTTGCCGTCTGACTGGGAAAACATGGCGCGAGACAATTTATACTATATAAGGAAGTGATTTCTATGGGCTGCCCATTACACCATCAAATGAGATGGTGTGGAATTGCGACGCCAAACCGAGAACCAGAAAGCATGGAAACGTAATGGCAGTGTTTTCTTAGATAATTACCTCTATTGTTGACAAATTGCCCATCGGCTCAGACTAGACATAAATAAATCGTTGAGAAGCGATGAAACGACGCTTGGAAAAATATACGCCAAGTTCTGAAGAAAAAGTAATCTGATTCCATTAAAGCTTCCATATTAGCGAAAATTTATCAAATTAAACAAATACGCTGCATTTTAATGCCAAAAGCCACTTTTCTGCTTTGCTGACTGTGAATAAAATGAGTGGGTAACGTTTTCTTTCCAGCCTGTTCTCCGATATCATTTGTTTCCCCTCCATTTACAGCATTCCTAAGATGACACAGCACAGGCTTAAACAGGCTGGAACATCTTTCTCGACAACCTGTGTTGCAACTAACCAATTTCAGTTTTGTTTTAATTGGGGCAACAACTGGCCCAAATAGGAAAAAGTGAAGCAGCGTTTGGGGAGGGCAGTAAATGTAACCCTCACAAGTCACACAATATCCGCATCACAAAAATAGCTAATATGTGGGTCCCGATCATTAATTCCCTTGCCTTAAATTTACAGCCAGGAGAATAATTAATCAGCACTTTATCTAAATTGGCTCATCTAATTTCACCAGCTGGATATTTACTGGAGAAATCAAGATTAAGTCCACAGCTCACGGGTACAACAGTGAAGGTGAGTATGTAGGCCAGCAGCTTATAAGTTTATAAGTGTGCCCAGGGGAGGGGCCACAGGGCTACTGGTGCCAGCTGAAAGCTGATTGGCTGCCAGAGTGCTCCCTCCTCTGTCACTCACCAATTAAAAAAAAAAATCATTGGCTAATGATAAGATTGCCTGAATTATGGCCTCTCTTATCCCCCCCCCACCTTAAAAAAAATCCTTGAATTGCTCTGGATTCTGCTTGATATACCAACATATTCTCTCCCAGCCAAACCAGCCACACCCCAGAGCAGACCAGCACATGCTCCAGTTGGCAAACAAACAGCCCCCGCGGTGACTGGGCCGGGTTCTGGGCTGGTATCCGCTGGTACCGCACTACCACTCTGGGTCCATCAGCCCCAGCGCTGGGGAAATCACCGATGCAGGTACGACATCACAGCGACAGCTTGCCAGTGCTGCAAAAGACCCATTCACCCACTACAAAATTGAGTCTGACAGAGTTATCTCAGTGGGTCAGGGTGCCAAATCCTGCCCGCCGAGCCCCCCCCCCCCCCCCAAACACCCCCCCCCCCCGCGACACCCCCCCCCCACCACCCCCCAAAGCCGAGAGGGGGGAGGGTTAGCCCCACCAACCGCCCCAAA
>JAODJX010000015.1:889735-900088 GCA_026776945.1 Isichthys henryi
CTCCTAACGCCCCCCGCTCTGTGACCTGGACATCCTTTCACCCCCCCCTCCCGGTGTGCCCGTGGGGGGGGGGGGGGGGGGGGGGGGGGGGGGTGACCTTTCTTATTCTTTGGTGAGCGTCAGGGTTGCCCATAGATTTCCAGGTTTGGCTGAATCTCTAACGCCGACGCCCCCCCCCCCACTCGGCTCCCTGCACTGGGCTGCGTGCCTAACCACTCGAACGGCCTGCATTGCTAATTACCGAGCCGCCGATTGAAGCTCGCGCAAAAAAAGAAGAGAGGAAAAAAAAGGCAGCGTATAAAGGGCATAATTAACATGTCACATTTTGCAGAAGGGAAAGGACAAGTTAATGTAGTGCGAGACGGCGAGAATGGCAGCGTCCGCTCCCACCCAGGCCACTGCGCTTCAGTCGTCAGCTGATCAAAGGCAAAAAGGCGACCGTGGGCTGAAAAGAAGCAGCGGGGTTAAAGAATGACTGCGGTTAACGCTCAGGGGAAAAAAAAGGAGGGAAAACGACCACGGCCGAGCCATCAGAAACCTCTTTGATGAAGTATTTTTTACATAATATACTATCGCTGTCCCCATCGCTTTAATGTGCGCAGAAACGATGTTTAAGTCTCGCTTAAACTGTTTAATAAGCCATGCCCTTTCTTAGCTAAAATGCAGACGTACGAAGAGGCGGATTTAGAGGCCATGGGCCCCTATGGATGGTCTTACAGAAAGCTGACTCCCAGCAGTGTTATCGCGGCCTCCTGCTGTCCAGGCTCCTGCTTCTGAAACAGGAATCTGAAGTGGGCAGACCAGGTGGAGATGGAGATTTGGAGGCTCTCGCAGAGCTAAGCTCCTTTCACGCCCGGCCTTGGCCCAAGGTGAGCCCTCCGCCGCGTTAATGAATGAAAGTGCGAGATCGAAATGACAGCCGGGCCGTGATCCCGTTTTGATTGGCCTGTGATCTTAGGGTGAGGTCCCTACCGAGCCAATTAACACCCACTACACAGACACATGGCACGGAACGGAGGTGCATCCCTACCTCATCTCGAATGCCCAGCGAGTCTCACTGGAGACAGCTATTATTTCCTGTAAGATCTCCAGTCAGGTAGGAGTGGAATTCCTGTCCGTGTGAGGCTGACTTAAGGCGTGTGGCCGGGAACGCGATGAATAAAGAAGTAAGACAAAGACACCCAAAAGCATCGTATAGACTCCTGGGCTTTTGATACCTATATAATAGAATCGCCTGAATCACGGCAACTCAAATGGACTCCATCTTGACATGGCACTGTTAGAAAAAAAAGTCCCTTTGAGCTGATTTAGCAGCGGCAGCACTGCTGTGCGACAAAGGGCAGGCTGGATCAATACATGGCCCGTCAATGTGAGTCGCAGCATTTTTTTCACCATTAATCGAGTGCCGAGGCTGTTTCTTTCGACTCAAGGCCGCTACATTGATCCGAGATGGAGATTAAATCAAAGTCGAATTCTCTTCCCAACACCGCCGGCCACGATTACTGTCGCGAGTTCGCCGTCTTGCATTTCTGGGAACCTTCTGGCATTCGTGGCTCTCGCGGGTCTGACGTATAGGTGAGCCGATGCTTTTGTGTGATGCTGCAGACCATTAAAAAGCCTCCGCTGTGTGTGAAGCCCCCGTGTAAGAGGTTTTTATTGATAAGCACGGGGAAAAAAACACTGTAGGCTGTTTTAACTAATATTTAACACTTTAATGTACACCAGGTACATCAGGTTACTGCATATTTGGAATGAATTTCTACGAGAAATTTCTACATTTTTTTCTTTTTTCTACGTTTTTCTACAAAAAAATCGCCAAAAGTTATACACAACGATAGTACGCTGTATTAGATGGCTTTTCTCCAGCTCGGCCAAGAGCCCTTCACCAGTAATCCAAGCAGATACAGCCAGTAAGGTTTTCAGGCAATTCCACATCACGTCTTTTTCCTGTTCCTGGGTGTCTGCAATGGGATGAGATTCCCAGAGCACTCTGAAGGCAGGAGAGCTCAAAGCCTTGTTTTCCCTGCTGACGGTATTGATTTATTCATCCCGTAGGGAAGGAGCGGAGGGTCTCCCGAACAAAAGGCAACACCCAGCTGAGTCGCCATCGTTCAGGCGTCCTCCCCACAAGACCATTAACTGAACCAAACAGGTTTAACAGAAGCGTTACGGAGACCCAGGCTCTTAATCCCGACCCCCCCCCCCCAATGGCATCAGCCCCGGTGAGATGTGAGGCATTTAACGAATGTAAAGAAAACGAGAAAATAAACGTCCCCATCCAGAAATCACCTGTCACGTCCACCGGCAGCGCGGAGACACCTTCAAAGGTCCTCGGAAGGGATTTGGGGAATTTCAGAGCCCGGCCCCCAGAGCGCGGCTCCCCGCTCTTTCCGTGGGGGTGTGCTCCATCCAAGGCCCACTCCTGGCTAGAGCACATTGGATACACTGGCTTATCAGCTTTAGCAACATGGAGTTGAGAGCCACAGCCTTAAGCAGTAGCTCTGCGATGCGGGATTCCGCTTTTAAATGCCACCTTTCCGCTTTCGTCTCCTGACAGCTGTAGAAGTATATATTTGTGGCTCGGATTTCATATTCACGTGTAGTTGACGGCATACCATCCCCATGACCCTGACCAAGACAAGTGGTTCGAAGACGGATGGATATTTATCTGAAGGTCTTTCTCCTGGACGTTCCCTAGAATACTTAAACACATGGTTTTCCAATATGTGGATCCCAGTACCTCTTGATTTTTTCAATATACCCCATCTGGTCTAAGAAGCTCTACCGAACCGCATAAAACGACTTGGAAATGTTCTTGTAGATGAAATCATTTAAATAACAATCTATCATGGAAGGATGCAGATACTCCATTTCATTATTCATCGCAGAGATGAAGCTGATGGGCTTTTCCGTGCCTTTCTACTTTAACCTCATTAGGATCACTCTGGACAAATGTGAACAGCATAACCACCAGGCCACTGCAATCTAAACCACTCAGATAAGGCAAGAAGTTCACTTTTCTTTGAAAGAATCGATAACAGAGAATTGCTTATACCACAGACAAGCTAAAACCAAACTAAAAGCTATTTCCTCATGGAAAACCAACAGAGCTGATACCATGTTTGAAAAGTATACCCTTTGTATGCAATTTGGTCTAACAATATTCACAATTCAAAGACGTCTATGACAGCAATGTCAACAGTGATGTTACTTGACATGGAAGAATTATAGTCACAGTCAACTGGAAATGGGGATACAACTGAAATTTAGATCACTTTCCAAATGAATCATCCAGTACGGGAGGGTTTTCAAGAGCGACGATCAGAGAAAACAGCCCTATCAATAACTTTGTCAAGAAACAAAGAATAGGATTGTTCACTGAAGAATGCCGAATGTCAGACGACGACTTCATCATGTAGCTCCCAAGGGATCATGGAGACGACATGATGGGGAGAACCTCCACAAGCCTCGACTGGTCTTCAGGAAGACTGAGGATCAGGTCAGTGTGTCTTTAATCTTCAGATATGACAGCCTGCTTGTAAATCTCACTAATGGCCTGATCTGACTGACAGGAATGACAGGACAGGAGCCATGGTAGACAGTTGGCACAGTCCACAAACCAGTAGTTTTATTATAAAGTGGCAAGCGAGAAAACACAGAATAAAAAATAAATAAAAAAACAAATTAATCTTCCTTGCCCCCCCCCCTCATGGGTTTACTGATGAAAGTAACAAAACACAGCTCTCTACAGGGCGAACATAACAACGCTTCCAATTTATTAACTCCTGACGGCCGACTGCTTTTTCATGTGGCTGGGCGCCCCTCGCGTGAACATGAGTGAACCGGGGAGAAATCTCGGCTATGAAACCCACCAGGGTCGGAATTATGCTGGTTTAAATGGCTTCCCATTACGGATTTTAATAATCCCCATTTGATTTAACCTCATTCTCAATCCGCGGCGAATGCTAATCGACCCCTGCTTGGGCTTGTAACCCCAGTTGCTTAATAGTTACCTGATACAGTTAAGCTGCCTCAAGCCTCACTGAAGTCCCAGTGGGCGTGGCTACAGCCCGGCTACGACCACATGATATATAAAGGTCTTTTCCAATTATTATTCTGTCACAATCATCTTTACACTTGACCAATCAAAACAGCTCTGGTTAACTGTGCGATGCCAATCGACTTCAATTCTAAGTCACCCAATAGCTACCCAGCGCAACTAAGCTGCCTCAAGATGCACTCAAGTGTTGTTGGTGTGTCTGCGGCCTCGCTAGGAGCATGTGAGACTTAAACGGATTCTCCAATCATTCCTTTTTTTACACTCGACCAATCGAAACTCTGGATTATTGAGTTTGCGGTGCCGCGCACAGCACAGTGAATGCCCTGGTAAAAATGCAGTATGTCGTCGAGGTGTGAGGGCGAAAGTGTGCTTCACAGCCGCATGCCCACCCCAGGACCGACAGCAATGACGAGCGAAGATGTGCCCATGGAGGCAGATAAGAGCTCTTCTGCCTTACCGGCTTTCGTTCATTAAGATTCACCGCGAGGAAGAAAAGTGCTGCATCAAACCCTTCCCGGCCCTGTTTTCCGACAATGTGGAAAAACTCGGAAAGGAAACAAAAACATGGGAAAAGATTATTGTACCTTTGAGGCGGTGTGATTTCACCAGGCCAAAGAATCCTATTTCGCTCCTGCATGCATCTCCAGCACCCAAAGCAGGGTGAGAGTAGGATGTGCCAGGGTAGGATATGGTTACGGCTGGCAGGGATGGTGATGCTGCAAGGAGGGTGGGTCAATGAGTCACCTTCCACTTTAACCGCAATGTGTTTTCCTCCTTGGGGGGCCATTGCAGGAAGAAAAGCGATGGGACGATACAGCAGTCTTTACGGGGGGTGACACTTTAGGTCTGCCTGGGGTACTGCTGCCTTTTGAGGGTTTAATAATAAATCTGTGATCCAGTTCATATTCAGAGCTGTATACCTCTAGCTTATAAAGCTAGACCAATATTTGCAGGGTATATATGTATCGGCTGAAAATGGCAGCATGTGGGCTTGCTGAGTGGCAGCCTGTCTGATCTTCTCCCCCATGTTCGTGCAGTTCCCCCTGCAGTCCAAAAACATGCAGCTTGAGTCTTCCCGTCTTCTCGTCCCTAGCAGAACACCAAGTGTGCAAGGGTCCCAACTCCCTCTTTGCCGCCTTCAGCTCTGAGCTGATCATCAGGGAAACCCGCTCGGCAAATTTTATCGGACGCGGTGGCCCCTGCCGTCCGTGTCGCTGAGGGAATTTACCCCTCAGGGAATAAGAGTTGGGGACTTTGCGGGGTAGAAGCTCGCCACGACTTCATATCGAATAAGCGGTCCCAGAAAAATGGAAGAAGTATCTGCTGTAAGAAGTAAAACTAATAACTGTTTTGTATATGATTGTAGTGCTTCTTTTAGCACAGAAGGGCTTTCACTGCTAGAAAGCTGAAAAGTACGGACTTTAACAGGATTTCGCACAATCAATAAGACAATGAAAATCTACATGTGTGTATCACTCAGTACGTGTCAGTCAGTGGATCCAAACCGGATGCACCTGGGCTTCAGTTCCTCAGTTTGCCCTCTGCTTTCAACACGACCTTCTTCTTTCACTTCCTGAACTTTCTCTGTGCACAACCTTGGGTTCACGACCTGTTTATCCGTTACTAATCTGCACTGGAAGCGAGAGGTTCAAACTCTTTTCGAATCGAAGAGGAAATTTTCAAAATTCAACCAGGCTAAACGATTCGTTTTTGAGAAAGTTTACACGGACTTAGTGGATTTTGAAAATTACCGAAAATTCTTATTCGGATAACGTGATTAATGAGTGAGTTTCTGTTCCCAGTAGCGTAACACTTTAGCTCATTGGTCTCACTTTACCTCATTGGTGGCCTCATCTCAACAGCAGCATAGAATGGACTGAGCCATTTTTGGAAAATTTGCTCTTCAATCACGGCTATCGGTGGCCCAAAAAGCACCTTTAATGAACAAAACCGAAACCGGTAACTCAAAAACAGGGCTGTCTGACTAACCTGCAAAACACAATTCACACAACATGCCCACACAAGTCCGGCTGCATTCCAGTGTCGTACTTCCAACAACAACAGAACATGTACAGTAGGCCTTACTCTGACGCCTCACGTTGATGATCACGTTAATAGTGCAGTAGCCATCGTTCCAGATCACAGTAACCGCTAGCCTGATCAATAGAGTGTTGACATCCAGGAAATGAGAACATCAGACACGCCAGTTTGCGACATTAGAATCAACATATTGCTTTCTATGGTCACTTAAATAGCAAATATTCTGACACATGCCTGTGTTAAGCCTAAGGCTATATGTCATCTTTGCCTCTCAAAAATGGAATTATAGAAAAGGGGTGAACACCATGTCCCTACCTGAATGCATACCGGAAGACTCTGCGGCATAGCATGCAAAACAAATTAATCCCTTCAAAAGACAACCGCGACCCTGTGTACCTGAGGAAATACATACACTGCCAACAGCATGCGTGCGTGAAGAGAGAGGGATTTAATGAAAACTTGGACGCTGTGTGACAAGGCTTTATAGTGAAAAGGGTAGCCAGTTTGCTGCAAAATTAATTCCTCTCACTAATATTTTGTATCGAAATAGAGGAGGACCGGCTGAGCAATGGCCATTTCTGATGTGCCGTATTTACCAAAAATAATCTTAAAATTTCAAGAAATCGTTATTTTAAAAGTGCAATTTGAAAAGGTCTCATTTTAGCCAAGCAGCTCAGTGGGTTAGGATTGTGTGCCTGCTGATCGGAAGGTTGCCAGTTCAAATCCCTGGAGTGATTTCACTGTTGGTGCCCTTGAGCAAGTCCCATAATTTCCAGCTGCTTGAGGGACCGGCTGACCCTGCTCTCTGAAAAATGTCCGTCGCTTTGAATAAAAGTCTCTGTTAAAATAAATAAAATGCAAGTGTGAATTTTGAGAGAAGGAGAGGACGCTATATGATAATGGAGTGAATGATCACCGAAGCTGAGATGGTAGAGCACACAGAGTAACAGGAAGCTCCTTCAGGTGACCTTCTGAGCTATTCTGCCCCTGTACCCCTGAACTGGCAGCACGCTTTCCGGTCCAGCTGCCATCTGAAACCTCTTAGCAGGCCTATTCTGACTGTCACTGTTGACATGCCAGATTACTACTCTGTGTTAAACTCCATGCAGAAGAATGAGTTCGATTCGACGTGCTGCAGTTACGCACTTTATACACACTTCCTCAGACTGTGAAGTGTAAATGGGGATGTGCCACATTAACCGAAAAGCCCTCAGCAGTAATTATATTCTGGCCATTCTTTCTCAGTAAGCTATTTTTTCTGCCAGGTGCTTTCTATGACATCATAATCATAACTAGAGCCATCTTTATGAAGTTCTATAAAAAAAAAAAAATTCAATTCTCACTGCCATGATTGACATGATTTAAATATGTCATCTTTGAATGGTTCCACTGTGGCAATTCGACACAGTGACAGTTATGGTCCCATGCCGGTGGGGTCACAACCCAGTGCTAGCCACGTCCTTCACAGTCACGGTCCCTTGCACCCCGGGTCCTTCACAGTCACGGCCCCTTGCCAGCCGGGTCCTTCCCAGTCATGACCCCTTGCTGACCGGGTCCTTCACAGTCATGACCCCTTGCTGGCAGGGTCCTTCACAGTCATGGCCTTCTGCCAGTCAGGTCCATCACAGTCATGACCCCTTGCTGGCAGGGTCCTTCACAGTCATGGCCTTTTGCCAGCCGGGTCCTTCACAGTCATGACCCCTTGCTGGCAGGGTCCTTCACAGTCATGGCCCCTTGTTGGCCAGGTCCTTCACAGTCACGGCCTTCTGCCAGCCGGGTCTTTCACAGTCATGATCCCTTGCTGGCCGGGTCCTTCACAGTCACGTCCTTCTGCCAGCCGGGTCCTTCACAGTCATGATCCCTTGCTGGCCGGGTCTTTCACAGTCATGGCCTTCTGCCAGCCGGGTCCTTCACAGTCATGATCCCTTGCTGGCCGGGTCCTTCACAGTCATGGCCTTCTGCCAGCCGGGTCCTTCACAGTCATGGCCTTCTGCCAGCCGGGTCCTTCACAGTCATGACCCCTTGCTGGCCGGGTCCTTCACAGTCACGGCCTAGTGCCGGCCGGGTCATGACTGGATGCCAGCTAGATCCATCACAGTCATCACTGGATGTCAGTCGGGACCTTCACAGCTGTAGCCCTATGGCAGCTTTCACAGTCACAGCCACGCCTATACACTCAGAGAAGGGACGCCGAACACAGCCTCAGTCTCTCCCACTCACAATGTCCCACAGCCATGGTAATGATTGTTCTTTTTGAGAATTCCTCCTACCTGCTTTGTACAGATAGCTCACTGAAAGAATTACCATTAAATTTATGTAGTAGATGCTTTTTCTCAAAGCAACACTCAAGTGAAAAAAGCCTGGAGCCCGGGAGCAGGGTCAGTTAGTATCTCAGGACCAGCTGAGGTTTATGGCCCTGATGTGATTACTTTGCTGGCACTGGGATTTAAACCCAAACCCCCCTGGGCACAGATACCTAACTAGCTGAGCTACACACAGCGTCATCCGTCTCTCCACCACATCCAGCAGTCTCAGCCTCATCAGCAGGAGCGAATGCGGACCCCGACCGGTGCCTCGTCGCCTCTCCCACCAACACCACCCACTACGTGGACCCACGCACTCCAGCTCATCTCATGTTCAAATAATGTCTCCGTACTGGTATTTTTAAAGCCGAGGTGGGTGTGGGGCTTGTTGGGCAGGCGTGATGCTCCAGTTGGTGACAGTGGCATCATCCTACACAGATGATCTCCTTTCCTTTACCTGGGTCATAGGGATGCCATTCAATGCCACAGCAGCTGGGTGTCGTGAACCCATGACACTTTGGCGTTGACGAGCCGCAAGCCCAAGCGAGCGTGACGCCGACGGCATTCATCGTCTTATCTCGGCTACCGTTTGCCACCATGCGTCCCCTCCGTGCTGTATTCAAATCCACTGCCTCTGTTTCGCCAGTGCGTCTCCTCTCGCGAGCATCCCACCATTTCGCCCGTGCCCTCGCCTTGATATCGCACCGTCGTTTTACCCGTCGCTGCACGCCATCCTTGTCCACCCGTCTGTAGGCATTCAAAAAAGAAATACCCCACTCGCTCACTTAACGTCACATTTACGGGGAACCACCACCCGGGACAAGGCCGAGCGACGCCTGAACACCAGGTTAGTGCCTCACGCGGATACCGCTGGTAGCTGCTACTAATTTTAATCCTTCCCTGCCAATCATGGCAGATAAAGGGCTCTAATTTTACTTCCAAGTCACTGTTTGAATGTTAAACAGTGTGTGTGTGTGTGTGTGTGTGTGTGAGCATTTTTTTTTCTGAAGAAATCCTTATCCTTCGGCTAACTCTTGTGGGAAAAAACCGAAGCTCCCAGTAACCCACCTCCTAATTTGCGTCTCTCTCTCACATGAAACCAATTATCTCTGAGTCCCAGTGGGATAAACCCCCCCCCCGAGGAAGACGGTCCAGGCTGGAGTGTGAACATTAAGTAGAGTCGTCCCAGGCAACAGATGGGGCATGTTGTAATTCAAACCACCAGGTCTGTTTGTGCTGCCGGGTTGCAGTCCCGCATGGCCCGGCTAGCGGGGGCGGCGTCTGGCTCCGGGAGGGGTCAATAGGTCACCCCTGAGCTACATTACATGAAAGTAGTGCCTATTAACATGAGAAACAGTGCGGAATCAGACTGGTTTCAAATCAGAGAACATACAAAAAAATAATAATAAAAATAAATAAAAATCACTAGATAAGGAAGGTATTAATTATGAATGCAAGTACCCCCTTCGAAAGATACAGAAGATAATTAGCTTGTTAACAAAGGATTGAATCAGCCTTATAAAGTGACATTATTACACACGATTTGCTTTCTATGAAATCTTGACCTGATTTCAGTATTTCAGCCAAATGTGAAATTTACATACAGTATATAAAGAACATACTGCAATTAATCTGGCTTGGCAGATGTTTTCCAAAAAATTTAATATATTAAAAATTCTAAACAGCTTGATGCTTACTGTAGCCATACAGATTAAGCACCTAGCAACGATTCATAAAGCCTATTTTTTTTCCCACTCGGTCTTTTTATCGCCCCTTGAAAATATGCTTAAACAGCAACAAACGCTTTGGACCAGGCTCTCCAACGCGTCCGAGTTCACTCTCCCCCATTGCCACGCTTCAGAGTGGGGTGTGAGTCTGTGTGTGTGTGTGTGTGTGTGTGTGTGTGTGTGTGTGTGTGTGTGTGTGTGTGTGTGTGTGTGTGTGTGTGTG
>JAODJX010000015.1:949363-971118 GCA_026776945.1 Isichthys henryi
TTGCTTCCGGGATAGGCTCCGGACCCCCTGCGACCCAGTAAGGATAAGCGGTTTGGAAAATGGATGGATGGATGGATTTCCCCATAACCACTTATCTAATCCAGGGTCAGAGGAAAAAGGAATATTAATTGATTTTATAATTGGAAGAAAATGTTTTTGCTTTCTCGCTAAATATGCAAACATGATTAGGCCTGTGTATGGGCAGCACTCACTAATAGCTATGAAAAGCTACTGTTGACAGTGGACAGGACAGTGACTTCGCCTGTAATGAGGAACTTGGCTGGAAATTAACCACATAATTAATCCTGAACGGAATTGACTCAGATCCACATGGCCCCCGACCGGCCCCGTGACCCCCAATTGAACGCTGTCAGCTGTCATTATTTTCTGAATTTCCTCAGCTGCAGAGCGTAATGACTGAACATAACAATAGTTATTTACACTGCAGCTGACTGATATATAAAAATACAATCAGATCAGGCCTGTTCGTCTGGACTGGTGCTTAAACGTCTTTGTGAGTAGGTGGGACGGTCAATAAATCTCCTTCATTTGTACAGCTTATTTAATCATTATTGTTTTCCTGCAGAATACTTTACAAAGTAAGTGTTGGCAAAATGTCAGGAAATACTGGATTTAATGATTGTTATGCAATGTTATTAATTTTAGTAACAGTAATGGAAACTGGGCATTTGGCGTACAATCTTGGTCAAATATTTTTGTTTAATACGGGTGAAAATGTGTGACATAAAATGGAAAATGGGTTAAAAAAATTTAATGAGATGAACAGAATTTTTGTTTCCATGAAGCCCAGGAATATTGGCTGGAATACGAGGTCGGACGCATGTTTATTACCATTTAAGATCTGAGAAATGCACGTGTTACTTTTTGTCTAAAATTTAGGCTAACTGTGCCTAGAGTTAAATAAGGAGGCAGCTCAGAAATGCCGCAGGACACACAAGCCGCAAGAGTACAGAAATCACCTCAAAGTGGCTACCATTGAGTTCCATTTCTCAAAACGAGACTTCGATTCACTACTCAGCGGCCAGGTTTTTGGGGCATGTAGTTCCTGTGTTAACCTGTAGAGGACACTGGTGTGTCAAATTACTGTCGTGAGCCGATGGAAAAACGTGTTACGAAACAAACCTGCTGTCTGAAGCAAATTGTTTACCGGACGACAGAATGCAAACACTGCAAAACATAATTTTGGTAATTTTCACTGTTCCTTCCGAAAAATTCATAATGCACATAGATATAAATCCAAAACAACAATAATTCTACGATTGTATGTTTTACTGTACATACCCTGGATTAAATTAAATCACATTAACGTAATAAATGGACTATGGTACATTGAATATTTGCATATAATATTTCTTTTCATTTATAAAACACGAGCTGAAATATGACCATCATCAATGGTGAATCTTTCTTATTTTTTGCAATAATCATTTGTTCACCTTTTTTTCCTCTGACAAAGAAATCTCTGTTTATAAAATGCTTGTCCTGTTGGGATAATCTCACCTCAGGCCCAACATGTCTGGTGATTGGCTGGAATATTGATCACCAATCCTCAGGGCTCATTTTAACCATTTCCAGTGATGTGTTTAGCTTCAGTGGTGTGATGACACCGCAGTGATGGACTGTGCCTTATCGCTTTCCCTCTTCTCATCTGTCCTTTCTCCTCTTTCATTTCAGCGGTACCTCACCACCTCCACCAACCCCCCCCCCCTTCTCCAGAGTGAGCTGTGATGAAGGTCATCTGAGTGGAACGATGGTCACATGGCCTTTTCGGCCAATGAACAGAGGGGGGCAGTGTGCTAGCGCCAGTGAGCGTTTTTATCTCGAGAGATCACTGCAGGTGTTCCACTGCCCTCAGATAGCCCTCATCAAGACTAGATTGAAGGCCTGGTCTCATCCATAAACACTGCATGCTCCTTAAAAATGACATTCACACAAAAAAATCGTATTATGCAGTTTCCCAAAGCATCCCCACTGGATTTTATCTGTATTCATTATCACTGTAAATGGGTACGCAAACATGCTTTTTCCATATTGATGTTGAGTGACGCTTCAAAAGACAAAGAGCCCCGATATATTTAAGAGTAATACGGGACAATGGCTCAAAGGACACCGGGCACCTGGAAACTACAACGAATATTATTATAAAACATCACAAGCATTTGTATTTAAATAAATTTTTACTTCAGTACAACACTGTGAACAATGTAGCCAAAAAAGATCAGAATAATTAGTTTTCACTGGAATATCAAAATCCATCCATCCATCTAATTCCTAATTGCTTATTCTGGATAGAGTTCCATGGTAATGAGGAATGCAATTTTTAGTAACTTCACTGTAAAATGTGGGATTTTTGTTTTTAATTACGGCTAAAGTTGGATTGAACTTGTTGCTGAAAATGCAAAAGCAAATTTAAGAATGTGATATGGTATATGCAGACATGCATAAGCACTGTTTGCTTCCTGTCCGGCATCCTGGACCCGGCTGTGTAAAGTGTACATGCGGAAGCCAACCACCCTGACATTGCAAAGGAGCAACAGAGGCTTGTGTCTTCCCCGGCATCCATGAGTCAGTGTTGGGGAAGTTACAACCCATTAAAGACAGAAGTGGAAAGTTGGGGAGCCAGGAATCAGTATAAAGAGTCACAGTCACAGGGTACTCAACTAGTTGGTTGAAGCGAAACCTCGGTCTGGATTTGTACTTTCTGGGCCTGAACTTTCCACCTGTCTGTAATGGATTACTGCCATGGGTAACTTCCCCAACAGAGGTGGCTTAATGGTTAGGGAAGTGTACTTGTAACTGAAAGATTGCCAGCAAGGTACCGCCCCCAAGCACTGCTCTCCGGGTGCTGAATTAGCTGCCCCCTGCTATGTCACAATGTCACATATGGGTTAAATGCAGAGGATACATTTCATTGTTGTGCATTGTGTGCTGTTGTGTGTTAACAATGACCACTGATCAGCAAAAATTCAAATCCAGCACCGTATGAGTTCAAGACAACCTTCATGGTGGACCAAGGCATAAAACCTGAGCATTGACCCCTGACAGGTTATACAGGGGCAGGCCAGCCAGTAAACAAATAGGGACAAATCATATTCCGATTGGCTGGCTGTCGTCATGGCAGCAAAGATTCAATCACATTACTTTATGAATGTATCGATTGTTTTGGAGCATGATTGGTTATTGCAATTAAAGGTGACCATTGACTGGTACATAAACGTCACTAAACATACAAATGTACTGACTGTATAATTGGCTTTGCTGTGGCCGTGTACATATCATTCTAAATGACCAGTTTACATATATATCCTTATATTAATAAAGTAAACTGAGAATAAGGAAATCAGATTTTAAATATATAATCACCATGACCCAGAACTGGAAGATTGCTGAGATAGATGGATATACATATATAAACATACTATTTAATAATTAAACTTCAAATGTGATTTGAGATTTTTATCCCACTCTTATTCCAGTCTTAAACTTTTTGCCTCAGGTCAGTTACTCTGGTACTTGCTAAGTATGCTCTTGGGGGGTGGCAGAGGTGCTGAGAAAGGGACCCTCCCCTGCCATGTAAAGTCCCGGGGAATTTTTTAAGCTGGGCTTTCATCTTCTCTGTCCGCACAGGCCCTGCCTGTTGCGACATAACGATTGTCGGTATGGCATCTATTGACGTTTAGAATGTTACAGAACATTCTGATCGCAAGTTTCCCCTCTGCAGGCAGCCCTTGTGCCGCCACATCGCAAACAGCTCAGACGGAGATAGATCTGAAGTCTAATAAAAGATCAGCATAAGAAAGGGTTATGGGCTGGGAAGAGCAAAACCTCCAATCAGCACGACGTATCCCACAAAGGCTGAGAGCCCTGCAGAGGTGTTTTGAGTTCGGAGGCTGGAGTACAGTTTGTCAGAGCCTAATTTCATGAATGTTAACAAAGTTGTTTCTGCATCAAGCTTGACGCAGAATCAATACCAAGCCTGAATTGTGTCAGATTAGTTTTTAGATATTTAGCATCTTGGCGTTACATATTGCAGTCGTTTCATTGTTTAATTATTAGCGTTGTATGAGCGATGGGGTAGGCAAAGGATCGGACATTGACAGGGAAAATCTGCATGGACTGATAGCAGGAGGAGCTGAAACGACTAGAGGCAGCTACAGTATAAGAGCATCCCATCCTGACCGCTCTATCTAGGTCTTAAAAACACGAGTAACTGATTTCTCCATAAGTCGGTTTCATAAATAAACCAATTGGTGAAAAATGTTCCCAGCAGTGACCTGTATTAATGTAGAGTGCTACTTAAGGAACTGAATTCTGGGAATTGGGCCAGTTGGAACTCAAGGAAGGATCTCCAGAGGATGAAGACTCCTCTTATGGATCAGTCCAGTTATTTCGAACGATAAGTCCATGAACAAGTGGACACTATTGCGGAACATCAACATCTTCAACGCTGTGCTAATGGCATATCAACGCCCGTAGAAAAATCAGTTTATAAGACTCCATTTGCAATACACATTAATGGGCACAATGGCAATGTAGCAATTTGACAGCTTGCATTTTTTTTATTCTACCGTACGGAAATGATACATAAATAGCTTTCGCTAAACGGGGCACTGGCTTATTGAAAATTCAAGACTGATGGTCTTAAAAAATTAAAGACAGTCTTAGTGACTGCACCACGAACAGGTGATGTTAGGTAAGCCGGTGGTTTCATTTCCTAATTGAACATCTATCGTAAATAAGGACAAAGTAGCTGTCAGAACTTCCTGTATTCTCACTCCAGTCTCTCCAAGAAACTACCTTAAAAGACATATTTACTCAGCAGGATTAGATTTGGTTTGGGCAGAATAGAATTGTTAGCCTCCTTTTTATCCATCTTCCCAAGTGCCAAAGCAGTAGGACCCAGGAGGCTGGATTGGAGGCCCATCAGGCTGCTTTGTAGCAGAGTCGGCTGAGGGTTACCAATTTAGCGGCAAAGTCACCTGGAGACACCTGCTGGGTGCTGGGTTGGTCTGATTGCTACTCAGGCTATTAGGAGCTCGTTAGTGAATCAGGCTACACTGTTAATTTTCCCCACCAAATTTCTCGCCAAAATCTGGACGTTTTTTTTTTACACTTTACACCATCGAATTCGTACATCCAACATACATTTGTTGAAATTGATTTATGTACAATTTTATATTTATACATTCAATAGACATTATTTATATACAAGAATATGTACATTTGCTATTTGTACACCCAATAAATGTTATTTGTGTACAATTTATGTTTACATATAACAATTTTTTTATATACATTTTCCAGGAGTCCTTCTTTAATACATTCTTTGAAGGAGCGAAAGAATAATTTAGAGCTGTTGGTATTTTATGTCTTAGTTTTTTTCCCCACAATGCCCTCCTGAAAATTACCATCAATCACCGCAAAGCGCTTTGTGACAGACACCTCTGCCAGAATGTGCCAACTAAATAAAAAATGACTGATCGATCGATCGACGTTCGAATCGGTGCCGCAGAGGAAGATGCTTTGATGGGACGTGTAAGGGGCGGGGGGCCGTGAGGAATTTTGTTTTGAGGCCTGTTCGCTGCATGCCACTCGCTCGCTGAACGGAAGCTTGTGATGACCATTCTGTCTGTCGCCACACAAATCAAGCTCCCCACTCTCAAACAGCTCCCTGCTTTCTTATACAAGCATCCACCGTTCCTCACCGTCTGTGTTCGGTCCCTGAACTCAGGAAAACAGGTGATGTTAGGTAAGCTAGCGGTTTCATTTCCTAATCGAACATCTATCGTAAGTAAGAAGGACTGCTGCTGCTTTGAGGACACCAAGTGTTGTGTTGCCTTGGTTTCGGGGGCGAGAGCTTTAACTGGCTAAGGTACGTATCGCCCCCTAGAGAGTAACTGCTGTTACTGCACTCTCTCGCTCGGCTAGCGTGGGGGTTGCAGGTGTGCCCTGGAGTGCTTACTTGGACTGACCAGGAGCTGCAGACATTCATGGTGTCCAGTGGAACTTCTATCACCACCCTGGGGTGAGATTAAGGGGACCTACAGCCAGAGAAAAATCCTTGCAGGAAAGGAAGTAAAGAAAATACAAAACATTTTAAGCATACATCCCATTACATCGCATTCACTTAAAAGATGAAAAAAAATGTACATTAATCGTGTATTGATGTATCAAACAAAGCTGTAAAGGAACAGTAAATGCAATCATTTATATTAAAATATTAGTTTTAATATATACTATAATACCAACATCACTGGCACATGCTCCTCCAATCAACACTCTCAGTGATCGCATCCATTCAGACCACGCCCACCTAGACCATACCCATACAGACCACACCCATCCAGACCACACCCCACCTGGCATGGATAATATACCCTCAAGTTGACTTTGATAATAGGGATATCTACAGCACAGCTCATAATTACTCTAAGGGAGATATAGGCAAACTCATTTACTGTACCTAGACCCTTTGTTAGTTATTGAGTTTGAGTCCTTGAGTCCTTGCCAAACTGTATCCAGGCTGTGTATTTCATATTAATGCTTACTGGTTTTCAAAGTCTTCAGACTGCTAAAGGATTGTGATTTAAATTCTGACGTTTGGTGATCTATTACTCCGGATTGTTGTTGACCTCTGCCTGTTCCTTGGCCACGTTTCTTGAATCATGCTATGCACCCGATTCATTCAACCCCAGCATTAGATCTCGAATTTCAATCAATTGATATTTCATTCTTTAATTAAACCATCAATGCCATTTGAGCTACCAACACTCAATGCTTCCTTAACGTTCACAAAGTTAGTATAAAAGCCTGTATCATACGACTATCATCAATGACACAAGGCAAAATTCACAAGAAAGCCAAACTCTGTTTGCTGACCGGCGAGTGCATTTTCACACTCCTTCTCACTGCCACATCTACATGCGGCATGTTTTTAGAAGCATGGAAATGGAAACCCGGGAAACCCCAATGGAGACGAGAATAAAGACACAGCCAACTTGGCCGCTTGCCTTCTGAAGAAAAGCTCCTCCGGTCTGAAGTCTCGAACAATGCCGGCCCCGCGATGGGAAATCGACGTGGGAGGCTATTTACATTCAGGAACATCGCCCCGATAATAAGGTTAATGCTAAGTAAATTATGTAATGGGAGCACTGACCTGCCTAAAGGAATTTCTCAAGAAACTCATCTTCTGTGTGCTCAGAAGGCATCAGCATAAATCTCTCCAGCCTCTGAATCGTTGCCATGGTAGCCTATAGGTAGATATAGCTGTATTTGCTTCCCATTCAGTCGTCCTTCTCTTCCAGTGGTGCCAATCCTTTTGAAAAATGCTTTTTTGAAACAATACGTCCCAGAGAACAATGCGGGGGAGCCTCTCAGACTGTACCCCACAGAGCTCTCGCTGCCGTTTCCTACAGCGAGTGAAATACACTGACTTGCCCGCAGCTCTCATGCCTATTATTTCCCAAAAACAGACAAACAAGCAAAAAAAAAAACTTTATGGATAACTAAATATGACATCTACTGCTTGAAATAAATTAACAGGCCATAACTGAGAATCAGATAACATGAATCCCCTATAAAGTTGCAGCATATTGCATTAGGGTCAAACAAATTAGGCATGTCAATTAACAGAAGCGCTCAATCTCGTTATCTAATCCATTGCTTTCCAATGAGGTGGACTGAAGTATCGGGCAATTGACTGTATCTGACCTTGAGGGCTGGAATCAAGGGTACTTCTAAGCTGAGTGAACCTGCTTCGGAGCACATGCAGAACTGGCTCGCGATCAGCAGAGTTTATTGGACGAAATGGTGGAATGAAACTGGCAGGACATGCCTGCTGTGCCGAGTCTGCAGAACGTGACTTGGTGGACGGTGGAGCTGCAGCAGGAGGCATGAACTTCTATAAAAGAAAATCATTTCAGCGTTTTCTCAGATTTCTTGGCCGGGGTGAGTTTCTACTGTGTTTTTTTTCCATAAATGAGAACTAGATCAAATTTAGTCCGTAAAACTACTAGACTTGTGTCCTTTTTGTAGATATACTACAACTATTAATCTGTATCAAAAAATATTTCCATGTTTTTATTTACTTACTTATTTATGTATTTATTCATTTATAATTATGTGTCTAAATAGCCTTATAGATCGATCTAATACCTGCTAGGGGATGCTGTGCGGCTCTGTGTGTTTACGCCTCTGTGTGATTTCAAAATTGCTGGTTGAATCCTCAGCAGAATAATCACATCTCTGTTGGGCCCATGAGCAAAGTCCGTAACTTCCCAAAATGCTCCAGTTGCTGGATAAATGGCCTGACCCTGTACTCAGACCCCCAAGCTTCACTATCTACTGTGTGTTTGTTGATGGGAGGAGAGCAGGATGGGATAGATAAAAAGAGGCATTCTCATGACAAATAAAGGATCATCAGTATTTTTTAAGATCCCATTTTCCTAAATTCCATGACTGGCTCTAGCCCGTCCGCAGCCCTCAGAGCCTGTCCGCAGCCCTCAGAGCCCGTCCACATCCCTCAGAGCCCGTCCGCATCCCTCAAACCCCATCCACATCCCTCAAACCCCATCCACATCCCTCATAGCCCGTCCGCAGCCCTTAGAGCCCGTCCACATCCCTCAAGCCCGTCCGCAGCCCTCAGAGCCCGTCCGCAGCCCTCAGAGCCCGTCCGCAGCCCTTAGAGCCCGTCCACATCCCTCATAGCCCGTCCACATCCCTCATAGCCCGTCCGCAGCCCTCAGAGCCCGTCCATAGCCCTCAGAGCACGTCCACAGCCCACAGAGCCCGTCCACAGCCGTCAGAGCCCGTCCACAGAGTCTATCAAGTAAATGTGCTGTTCACTTGTTGGAGGCCAATATTAAGTTAATTTTGTCTTCAACAAGTAACACCTGTGCAATAGCTAAGCTGCCTGATAATAGAGATTTAATATGTACAGGATCCTTTCTTATAATAATCTCTTCCCTTTAATCTTCTTTTTTATTCTTTTGTTTATTTGTTATGTATTTAGTGTATATATGACAAACACCATTTTTTAATGGAAAGTGTGAAGGATTAAAACTTAAAACCTACACAACCTACAAAATAATTGTTTGATTGAACACTTCTGCAGGTCGTTGCGTATGTCTCATTGCAAAATCCAGTAATATGTTATTCATGGTATTATTTCATGGTATTATTCTGTTCTGTGTTATGCTGTATTTTTGGAAATTGTCAATTTTTTATGTTTGCATTTGCTTCAGAATTTCCTTTGGTCTGGAGCTTCCAGGGACATGGCACCATCGCCACGGTGACCATCCTCCACTGCAGATACAGAAGGCAAACTCTGTACAGCTAATACATCAATATTAAATCACCATTCCAATATTCTTATCCAGGGGTTTGTAGCCAGAGAGGTACATTTTTTTAAATAATTTAATCATCTTATATATTAGGATGAGTATTTACATTAAATTACAAAGAATATCGATATCGTCTTGATAAGCAGATATTATGATAGCAAACAAAACGTGTGAGTTGAGGAATAGCATGCCTGTGATGCCAGTGGCTACGGGGAGTAAACTCACAGACCGGAGTGCGTTTGCCGAATAGTGAGGTGTATTGTTTATACACACATTGTTTATTTGGAAATATGTCAAGCTGAACGGCTCAACCTCCTTTGAATTCTGAAGCTTCTCTGCACGGTTTACATGCTGTTCGTAGACTGGCTGAACAAAAGAATCAATGGATGAAAATTCAGTTCCAAGCATGTGTTACCATCGCACGCCACTGGATAGGGCAAACACAGAAGGCCTGCTTCATAAATAAACCTGTTATGGAGGGATCTAGGATGAGTATAAATTGTACTCATTTTTTCGATCTGGGCAAATGCGGTTCGTATCGTATCGCAGTTTGTGATAGTTTAAGTTAACCTCAGCTAACAAAATGTTGAGTAATGCTGTCCAAGTCAAAGCACCCTTCATTGTCAGCTTCAGATATATGATGCATGAAGTCATACACTGGGCTGAAATATCATTCTCGTTGGTCGACGTGCAATGAAATATAACTAATATATATAATATAAATGCTAAGACAAATCACCATAATATAGACATGACATTGTAAAATATGACATTAAGACAGAGACTGAAAGACACACTTAACCACCTGATTGGTTGGGGAAGGTTGTGCAAATTGGTGCAGAAGTCGGCAAAATCCTCTATTTTTAAAAGCTGTAGCTATTTTCAAGCCCTAGTTTACAGGCCTATGTGCAGAACAGTGTGTGTCCTGTCTGTGTGCATGAAGAGCCATCCATCCATTTTCTGAAATGGCTTAATCCCAACTGGGGTCGCGGGGGGGGGACCGGAGCCTATCCCGGGAATAATGGGGACAGGCGGGAACCAACCCCGGGCAGGCGCCAACACACTGCAGGGCGCGCGCGCGCACACACACACACATTCACACAACTACAGGGCCAATTTAGACTCACCAATCAATCTCTCCTGCACACTTTTGGACCGTGGGAGGAAACCGGAGCCCTCGGCGAAAACCCACGTGAACACGGGGAGAGCGTGCGAACTCCACACAGAAAGCACCCGGACATGGAGAACCAGACCAGGCTAAACCAAGGAACACTCTTTCTTCCTTTCTTCCTCTCCTTCTCGCTTCCTGTCTTTCTCTTTACCGAGCTAACTGTACTCAATCGTCTAGGGGACACCTGGCATTCTGGTTTTATTTATTGAAGGTTCTGTGAGCATTGGACTGGTGATAATTGCCATGGCGACACAAAATAATTCAGAAAATAGCTCAGGATGTGTATAAAATATGTATGTACACATCATTTAGAATTTTAATGGCATACATTCCTCTCAGTACTACGTTCCGAGTGAATCGATATTTGTTTCATTTTGACATCGCTTGACTTTACAATTAAACCACCCACAAATTTACTCCATAAATCTGAATTCATCCACAGTTTCAGCCCGGATTTTAATTCAGAATGATCATTAAGGTTCCAACTGCCTTGGTCTGTTTGCACTTTTCTTTAGGATTTCGGCTTGGATTTATACATCCATCCATCTCCCAGCCGTTTATCCTGGACAGGGTTTGCCTTGGGACCTGGAGCCTATCCCAGGCAACGCGAGTCACTGGGCTGGCGCGCACCCCGGATGGGATGCCAGACCATCGCAGGGCACATAGCTCGGATTTATGACGAATATAAATTTTGAGAGCCCAACTAATTTATGCCAAAAAAAACCTCCATTACAGCTGATTGATGATCTTTGAAAGCAAAGAAGGGAAATAAAGAATGCCATTTCTGCCAGGAACAAAGACCAGACAAAGGCAAAATAAAAGCCTTGTGAAAAACAAGCCTCAGCTGATTCAGATACTCAGCGCCAAGAGTCTCTGAACACTGACTGCGCGGGACATGACTGGAAAAATGCTGGCACACTTACGCTGCACAAATATTCACCCAGACCACACCACACAGCGTAATTAGCCTACGTACCCCGAACAGGAAGGGGAAGAGGCCTCATTATTACTTCCAGGCCTCATTACCTGTTTTAATTAGCACAGAAACATCTTAATTTTCCTGGGCCGATGCCCATCAGAATCATATCGGAGGTAATTAGTCAATTCATATGTTTCGAAAGAACTGTAGTCGAGTGCAAAAGAAGCGAATTTAGCCCTGAGTAACGGTGCTAATTTGCCTGTGAGCAAATACACCTGCCTGATAATTCGCCCATTTTTGGGGAAATCAGCATTCCCCCCATCAGGAAGAAGAAGGTTGTAGAATGTTTACAAATTTCCAGGCGATTCAAAACTGGAGACAACCAGAGAGCTTCGTACACATTATTATGCCAAAGGTTCAATGACCAATTTAATATCAAACATTTAAACAACTAAGTAATTGGTGCAACGGTGTATGATAATGCAACAAAATAAAAATTAATCAGTATCAACATTCTGATCTCACTGCAGAATGAAGAATGTTCCATTTGAAATATTTGCGATGCATAATTATGCCTAATTCTTGTGGTAAACATTTGTAAACATGTTGTATAGGGAACTCGCAAAACTCAAAAGCAGTATTTTGGAACGGATTACAATGGCTTCAGGCGGAATTAGGATGCGCTGAATGGAACGAGCATGTTGCATGTTTGTGCGGAGACAGGCATTTTATGCATTGCTTAAATGCACTGCATTTCGGAGCACTATACAGCTTAAATGCATTGTGTGCGATTCTACAGGGTGAGTGTTGTCTGGATGTGGACGCACTGCTGAATAGCCTTACAGATTCCGCTCCTTTTTTTATTGAAATCATTTTTTCCGCTGGCAGCCTTATTCCAAGGGGATTTCGCTTAATGCCCACATTGTGAAACTGAGGGACGGTACCTGTTGATGTTTTCGCTTTTTGAGGTAATCCAGATTTGCCTGCTCTCTCTAGAGTCCATCTTATTTCCCAGGGATTTTAAGGACTTTTAAGGCTGTATGCATGAGTGGCTTTGAATACATTGACCTTGGAGCTGGTATTCTGGCTAGTTAACAAAAACACACACACACACACACACACACACACAAAAGCTACACTTACATTATTCCTAATAAATCCCGCGCATGCCGCATACGACTGTCCCCACATCCGCGGTCTTAATCCCCGGGAATAATTAGACCCCCTTCTGGCCCTCGGGTCCCTTCGCTGTGGCTCAGTTCACAATGCAAGAAATCTGCACGACCGAAAGATGTTAATGATACGGGGGCCAGACTGTCCTTGTCAGAATGCTGCCCGCAAGGAAAAATCAACCTGAATTCGACATTGGCCTAAAATTCTGCTACTTCCCATATAGGCAAATGTGACTCACTGTCAAAAAGATCTATAAAACTCTGTACTGTATGTGTGGTTAGGCTCACTGTTACCCCTGCATTTCAAACCATATCTTTTATAAGGTGTATAAAACAGAATGTTATCGCTTATTTGTTAGTTTCACTTATGACAAAGCTTAAGCAATGAACCAGATAAATGTTTCTCAACCCGATCCTCCGGGGCCAGTCCAAGCTTTTGCTCCCTTCCAGTTCACAAACGCACACAAACCAAACAATTAAGCTCAAGATCAAAGAATTCCTGGTACAGGTGTATGGGGAGTGGGGAAGGAGCAAAAAGGTGGACTGTCTGTGGGTTTCTTAGGACCGGGTTCAGAAACATTGTGACTGACAGACTGACAGACAGACAGACAGACAGACTGACAGACAGACTGACAGACAGACTGACAGACAGACAGACAGACAGACAGACAGACACTTTACTGATCCTGAGGAATTTGCATGTGACTCAGATGTTTTCAATATGCCACTTTGCACGGCATATTGAGTTTAGGACATCACAAACACGATTCTTTATTCGACTCTCTAAAGTACGCTAATGAGGGGTGGGAGAAGTTTAATAGGAAATGTAAACATTTTCAATCTTGCAGGGGGCAGTTGAAGAAGCTGTTGCCACAGCCCGTTTGATCTCTGTCGTCCGTGAGATTTACGAGGCCAGATAATCCTCCAGGCCAGATTGCATGAACTGTTCCTGAACCCCCGGTCCAGCACACACACACACACACACACACACACACACACACACACACACATCCACACACACGCACACCGCGGTGGCGCATTTAACACGCAATAAATAGCGGCAGAGCCGTGACATTTCCGCCTGTTCTTGGTTATTGGGTGCAGTAAACGGGAGAGAAACGGATTTAGCTGATGAAAGCGGAGCATTTGTGAGTTCTGCAGATACGTGAGACAGAATAGGCCCACGAACACACACACACACACTTTCTCGCACAAATAAATACGTCTCCTGGTTAAGTCATTAAGCCGAGATAAAAGCGAGGGAGGTACAGCCCTCAAAGGGGCTGGCTCATTCACTACCCCATAGACGGATCTCTCTATTACAGTGAGTCATAGCGTACCACCTATTCTCACATCCTTGCTGTCCTGAAAGGCCATTACGCTTCATGTCAGAACAAAGAGGGTTCAGCGGGAAGTAAATCTATTTCCCCCTCCATTTAATAACCTCCGCTAAGGCTGTGGGGAAACGAGGCACTGCTCCCCTCACAGGACGACCTCCTGGCTGCCGTCTCTGGGACCCGGTGATCTGACCACAGGCCAAAAAATGCCATCAGGGGTCGAGACAGGTAACACCGGGGTAATTTGACACTATATTCAGCCTCTACTGTAATTCAGTCTCACATGGAGGGTGAAAAGGGACTCATGTAACATCAGTCAATCCCTGATAAAAGCCTAAAAAAATCTAGAACGCCTTTATTAAATTTCATCACCACTATTTGGTGCTAATGCTACTCCCAGACCTCATAGCTGCATCTGTTCAAACCCACACCTATGTGTGTTTTTTTAAATAATAAAATAAGCTAAATAATGAAGACTTACTCTATGAGTTTGTGCCTGGATTTCCGACAATTTCTGCAGAGATTATGAACTCCACAGGAGGTGGTCAATTCTTGATTTCCATCGTGACTTACTGCAAGGTTAAGTCAACGTGTCTGCATGAAGGACGGCTGCAACGAAAGGGGGATTTTACAGCACTGTATCAGAAGCTATTGTCATCGCAATCACAACACCAACAGGTTACTGGAATTGCCTCACATTTCTGCACGGCCACCACCCCCTCCCCAGAGCAGAGGTCTCCCTACACCTGAAATTACAAAACTGTCATTCCAGGCTTGGCCAGCAGAGCCAAGTCGGAGGAAAAAGCAGTAAGGTCCTTCTCCACCCCCACTAACTGGCGGCTTTAAGGGCAGTTTGGGTGATGGCAAGACCATTCATTTACAGCAAGCACCTCGTAGCTTCTGTTCTTCTGACAGATTCCTGAAAGGGAAAAATGGGAGGAGGGGGTCGGGATCAGCTACCGAACGACTCGAGGGTACTTCCGCGGCCCCGATCAGTATGCGGCGAGCGCACCGGGCAGATTGCGCTCCGCCACCGCGGGTGCGGCTTTGGCCTTGAACTCGCTCCTCCTCCGTTTCCCCGGCGCCTCATTTACATAAGTAGCAGATGGGAGAGAAAACAGGCAAACGTGCCCAATGAAAACGTTCCGGACGCGTGCGGAGGCAGAGCAGAGACAAACGCCGCATCTCACCGTTTGTTTTTTTCATCTTAATCAAAATCAACCCCCCGCGAACGAAACGAAAAAGCCCGACCGTGCCCTAAAAAGCCATTCAGGGTTTTTTTCTTTTCTTTTCTTTTTTCCCTTCATTTCCCCTCCCATCCAGGGCTTAATTGTCAGAGTGAGATATAGCTTGTCTTTGTTTTCAGGCTGAAACCGTCCTAATGAATAAAAAGCGCAGAAGGCCATTAGCAGATTGATCGGCCACTTTTATCGCGCTCATTAGAATGCGGCTCATTTGCATAGTGAAGATAAATTAACGCGCCGACGGGAGCCCTGACCTGTCATCGGGTTTGTCTGTCTGCCGTTTAAAGGGACAGCGCTGCTCCCCTTCATCACCCGGACCCGGACCCGGCTGCCCGGGGCGGGATAAAAGAGGTACTGATTTCTTTGGAAGGGAAGCATCTTATCTGTGATAGATCTCTCTCTGCCCTACAGGATGTTCCTCCTTATCCCGGTAGTTTTTTTTTAAGCCTCTAAGTGTCCGACATATTTAATGTTCGGTTTAAAGTAATCATGGGGATCTGGAAAGTTGCGCAATGGATGCAAACTTGACAGCTGTCACCCATCTGGCATGACACTTACGCTTAAACGCTCACGCAAGAATTCTTACGGCAAATCTATATTATCTCATTATAAACCTAAAATTAGCTAAATCAAAGGCTTTGGGGAGTTCGCAAACCGTAAAGACTATTTACAAGGTAATAAAGCTCTTTATATACCTGTAATGTTGTGATCAGGGGCGTACCTGAAAATTCCTGGACCTCTGATAAAATATCATCGTGTACAACCCACCCCCCACCAAATTTTACATATTCAAGGGCCCCTGTCAAGTGCTGGCCCCCCTGAATTTGCCAGGGTATCCATGCTCCTCTGATGCCGCTGGTGGTGATGAACATTTTTTATTTTTTGTCGGACACTGAGTTTTTCACAGTATGATGCTGAAATCTGAGACGGTTGAATGTCAACAGCTGAATCATTGGCATAATTACATCTGTGAACCTCCTGCATTAAACTGCTGGTGTTACCTTTTAACTCGGATGCATTAATAGCACTAAAAGCATCACCATTTCCTGACCAGAAGTCCAGCTTCTTCTCACAGATACAAGCAGACAGATCATTCTTTGTAATTGTACGGGGTCAGCATGACCCCGAAGAGTGCGGCAGGCCTTTAACCCTCAGAGATGCCCTTTTCTCCTGCGTTGTTTTGGCCGCTATTACCCTCTGTATTGTGCACATTAACTTAAATTCCACTCAAACTTCATTAGCCGGTTTTATGTCTGTTTACAGTGCTATTACAAGCTAATTTGTTTTTGATTGTCTTTTTTGTTGTCTACAAAAACATTGATCCAGAGTAACTGCACTGTGTTTACAATATCAAAATTGTCGCAAATCCCACTTTGCTCAGCTGGTAGGATGTAACTAAGCCCTGGGCAGTACATGCAAGATTAATAATCATCCGGGTACGATGATGCAATGACAACAGGTATCGTGCCGTCGAGTGCAGAAGGAGGCTGAGTGTGTCTCAATCCTCTGGTTGTCATCAGAAGGTTGTTGGTTCCAATAACGGGTCAGCAGAGTGATGTCACCACTAGGCCCTTGAACAAGGCTCTTAACTCCCAGTTGTCCCAGGGACTGTCTGACCCTGCCTTCTCAGGAAAAAAAATTAGAAAAAATATTTGCCACTTTGGATAAAAATGTTGGCTAAATAAAATTTAATGTTTTTAATGTAATAGGTGGAAATATAATAGATAAACTAATCCATTGGGGTATTCAGTTTCAATGTGAAAAAACTGGAGGAGGTGATAGGAAAATATCTGTACTGTGCGGGTATTTCAGGGCTTGGGGGCCATGTGGTTGTGAAGAAGAGCCTTGAATGTTGTGCTTTTCTTACTGAAGGGGGGAAGCGGGTCGATTTCTCCTCGATGCGTCTGCAGGGCCCTATTTAGCGTTTCTCTCTTGTGAACAGGGTCTGGTGCACCAGCTCTACAGCAGGGAGGTGGTGGGGTGCGGTAGGTGGCTGGATGGGAGCATTCGGGGGTGGCGGTGGTATTACTGAAGACATGTGACTATATCAGGGCTGTTTCCACACCTCCCAGCCACGGAGGCGGTTCAAGCTGAGCGGGAACCAGCAGGTAGGCCAGTCCGAAGCGTGGAGAAGGGGAGGCTGATTGTTTTATCGTCCTGGCGGCGGCAGGCAGATTCTGACATCAGTGCCGGCTGCCAGGAGCGTTCCTGAGATAGGAGCTGGAGGGGGACACAAGGGGGCGGGAAGGTGGAGCCATTGTTCCTGCCCTGGTCACCCTTCTGTCTCGTTACTGTGCGAATTATCAGCCGTCTCAGGTATCCTCAGGGGAGAACAATGAGGCCAGCACTCGATAAAACCATCTGAAAAGAGAGAAAAGCCAAAGCAATCAAATATGGCTAACGAGGTCACAGGGAACAATGTAAGGGAGATATCTGTCTTCTACCCCGCTATAACAATGCCAGCGTGACTTTCCAGAAGTGGCACGTCGAAGGAAAACGAGTATTTGGCGCGCATTGGCGATTCCGCGGATCTGCTCCGGTGTTCTCGCAGCAGATTAACGTCTCCATCGGTCACAGATAACAAGCTGCACTTAGCACACGTGTGTCGGTGTGGGTCCGCCCTAACCGTGCCTCCTGGAATCTTCACAGACGGCGTCATCTCACCACTCAGATTTAAAGTTGTTTTTTCACTTTAATACAGAGATCAATACTCCAGAAAACAAGACAGATGGTGCAAATAATAGCTATTCGCATGTTTAAGGCTTTTTTTTTAGGAAATCCATGGCAGTGAAAAACCCACCTCCCCGTCTCCCATCCCTCTACATGGTAATTTTACATTAGCCCTACGCTTTGTGATATTTGCTAAGGACTGAGCATGACTTAGCAGCTGAGCTCCATTCTGGTCATTTGCGGTTCGCTGGGGGGTACCTCCCCAGGGAAGTCCCCTTCTGTGGAGACTGGAGTCGAACACAAAGGTTTTGTTGTCCAGCTGGACCCTGGGTCTAGCGGGTGGGACGGGCTGTCAGCTGACATGCTGCGAAGCGAGACCTGGCATACACAGGCGTGTATGGACTGCGGGGTCCTCCAGCACCGGGGCAACCGTGGCTGTTAGCCGGCAAGACATAGCGACAAGACAGGGAAGGCTGCCCATGTTTCCCGGCAGACGGGCAGGGGTGGTCTCTCTCAGCCGTTTCCCCGGCAACGGGGGAATCGTAAGATGAGTTCCAGAACCTCAGATGTCATCGCTCCTTGAGTCACATCCCTCAGATAAATGTTCTGTTTTTTTTTCCCCCAGCTCCCATTTTCTCACCACGGCTCTGGTCAGAGTTTGCAAACCAACCTGGGCAAGTAAAACAAATCGGACTGAAGAAGAATTAGCAGAGGGAAAGATGTCGTCTCTCTTGGTGAAGCCCGACGTTGGGTTTGAGCGTGGTGGTTGGCATCAGACTGAGCTTCAAGCTTTGCAGTTACGCGTGTTCCTCAGGTGTCCTCCAGAATGCCCACTTGGAGACATGGGTAATCTATGCCGATCTATGACCATCCCCGTATCAGCGTCACGGCCCATTATCTTGACTCTCCATGCACGTTCCTGTCCACCAGAATGAGCCAGATGTGAGCTGAGACATGACATTACTAGTGTAAGTATGCTGGGATTGTGCCTTATGGCCCAGTGCTGCAAAGCAGATCTAATGGTGATTGCCTCATTAAGAATTCCGTGTGTTTCACTAACAGGTCACCTGACGTGGCTTTTTCACTCTCTCTGGGAGAACTACACAGTAACGAAATGAGGTAACATGATCCTGTGGTTTAAAGCCTGGAGGGAGGGCATTTTAGGTTAGGTGAGGGGAGTCCCAAGAGCTTCTCATAGAGCTTTTGGGTAAAGTAATTCCCTCAATTGTGATGGGGGACCCAGATCCAAAGTGTACCATGTCACTGCGGAGGTCCATCCTAGACGGCTTGGGTGTTTCTGCATTTACTCGGAAAATAACACCCCACTCCAGAGTGCTAAGCGCTTAATTGCTGGGTGATGCAATATACATTGACACACCTAAAAGAGCAGGCCGTGAAAGATGAATGGAACGTTCCTTGTCTGAACTGCTGCAAATCTCATGTTCCTCAGGAGGGAGGATGTAAATAATCCCTGGTCTGAACCTGTATGAGGAGGAAGTGCTCAGTAAGCATCTGGTTTTGCACGACCTGAGTTAACGACAATACGATGACAGCAGGTGGCTTAAAAAGGGTACAACGTCATATTTGGTGTCTGAAAATAAGTCATCTGATTTAGGTCATTTGTGATAATATAACTAATCTACTAATACATTGGTGCATTCAACTTAGATCTGCTTGTCCAGGTGTCGATCATGTTATATAACAAATCATACAAAGAAAGTATGTAAAATATAACAACTGGAGTAGAATTTGTCTTACTAGATAAAATCCTGTGATCTTATGTCTGCTGTGTCATATCACCTGCTCTCTATTCCAGAGAACACAAGATTTACGGTGTTTTTTTATAAGGTGAATATCTCTGTTTCTGTGAAATGCTTTAATTAAAGGAGCTGGCCTTTCTGTTCACACTGCCCTGATTCTTGAGTGGCTGACGGTAATCTGGTGCTGACCTATTGGCTGACTCAACCCTGACATACCTGACTGCTCGTGTGCTAAGCAAATCACACTCGGGAACAAACAAACAGCAGATGATGGGAGAGGTGAAGGAGCTAAAACCCAAAAAGGTCTTTTGCTATCTAATAACAGTTAGATTGTTGTTTGGTGGGTGGCTTGTGCATAGCTGTCAGGATCAGTGCCCGTCCGTCTCTGCCCTTCATAACATTTCTCTGCTTGGCCAGCAGGTGTCGCCGGCCATCCTGTTCCCTCTGTCTTGTAGCCCCTTAGTCCCTAGTGTGTTTGCCTGCTCTCTGGGCCACCTCGTTGCTTAATAGGGTAAGTGGTTAGCCACCATTCCCATTTTTGTTTAGGATTTACTATTTTATGGTCTCCTGCTTAATAAGTATATATTTTTCTAGTTACAGTTCCTTATGTTTGCTCCCTGGTTTATTGCAATGTATTCCACCTTTTTCTTGTCGTCCTGTGCCTTTGCTGATTGGTTAATTGAGATGTGGTTTTCACCTGTCCAGTGTCATGTCCTGTTCGTGGTGTATTTAACTGCCATTTTTCTTTTGTTCCTTCTTGGGTCATTGGTGCATTGTACATATATTCATGTAAATGATGGGCTACGACGTACAGTAGGATATAAAATCGCTTTGCTGTTGGTCCGTTATAAGGTAACCAAAGAAACATCCGACATTTCTGTCAAATTTCTGTTCAGGTGTGATACGGATTATTTTGTGATTGCAGTTGCCTGACTGGGCAGCGTGTTGGGGTGGGGGGTTATGCTCCCCCAGGCGGATGGTGGGTGTTCGGCTGTGTGTGGAGTTTGCATGTTCTCTCCGCGTTGTGTTGCGTTCCTCATTCAGATCGGTTATTTTATAAACTGCCCACAGTGCCCTGTAATAGACTGGCTTCATGTCCAGGCACTACCCCTGCCCTCCAGATGCCCATGACCCATAGCTGGCTACGCAGTTGGGAGATTTATTTATTTATTTTCCCCTAATCACTCCAAAATTGACAAACCTATGGTCTGTCTGAGCTTGTTTCTAGAAAGATCTATTAAGGAAACCAGCGGGCATATACAGCTCTTCATCTCTCTGGAGTCTGACCCAGATCGGTTAATCGAATGCCTCTCTGCAGTCTTTAGCATGCACAGAAGTTGATGAGAAAATGGGTGCACCTTCCTGTTATCCTAATGTGCAGGGGAACCATGTGTTTTCTGGTTTTAATTGAGCGTATACCACCCCCCACCCCCCCGACCACTGCCATCAAAAGGCTAATGCGAATGTCCCCACCTGTCTGTCACATGCAGTAATTGCCTCAGTGAGAGTCCATCCTCTGGTGTACACATGTGTGAGGGAGACGGCGGTGACTGACAGCTCTTCATTTGGTCTACGTCAGTCCCACATCGCCGGCCCTCTTTCCAGATGACAGTGACCGCTGTATGAGCGAGCAGACGGTATTGGTTTTCATTTTCTCCGCTTCTGTAAGACTTCAACAAAAGCTCCAAGACGGCATGCCAGGATAGATTTGCCAAATCCCTCCCAGTTACACATTTTCTTCTTATCGATGTGTTAGACATACTTTTTTTTTTAACATTTAATTCACATAACGGGAGCTGTACATTTCAGAACCAGCTCTTAAAACATGAGTCAGCTTAGTTTATACAGGCCTCAAAAAAAAAGTGTTTTAGATGCACTATAAATAGTCTTATTTTTAACCATGCAGAAGACAAGCAACTGGACCAGGCGTCCACGTGTATAACCATAAATTGTAATGCAGACGCGTAAACATGTTTAAAATGTCATTTAAGGGATCACGAGATAAATCCTTAGCCAGCTGCTCGGCCATTTGCGCTGTGAAATCGTAGAAAATTGACAACCGAGCTCGTGGGACTAGTGGGGGCAGGGGGAGGAGAAGACGGACGGTGGGGGGGGGGGCT
>JAODJX010000015.1:973971-984783 GCA_026776945.1 Isichthys henryi
CCCAGGCGGAGACTCGAACCCGGGTCCCAGAGGTGTGAGGCAACAGTGTTAACCACTGCACCACCATGCCGCCCCAATCAAAGACGTATCAAGAAATATCCACTGTCTGTTTTGGATGTAGCTATTTCGATAGCTGAGGATGACGTTGCATCCGTTGGTTAATGCTATGTATTCATCGTAATTCCTGAGATTACAAATGCAGGTAAAATTTATGCTATCTATTTATCTGTCGACCGTCCGTTCCTCCATCCATCCATCCATCAGCAGGGTTACACCTTTGAAAGGAAACTGTACCCAATACAACATTTCAATATTTTGAAGTTCTGGTTTGGCTGGGAGGCATTTCTATGCCAGTTTGAATGGAGAGGGGAACTGACGTTTAGCTAAGCGTCAGAATTTTGGTCATATCCTTATCGACACCGAAATTCCTGATCCGTCTTCCCATGCCGTTCCTTAATGGTCATAGTGAAAGTAAAGGGCTTTCTGAATGCCAGCTGTAATTATCAGTGAAATGGGAAGAACAAAGACATCTACTTCACGGCAAAACACAAAGTAACAATTCAGTGGAGACTCAACATTTTAATGAAAAACAGATATGTGGCAGTAATTAATATTTACAATACAGAATACATGGACAAATCTTGGATAAATACTGGCATTCTGAAATTAATTTAATCTATGTAAATATGTATCTTTTAAGTGAATAATTTTTCATGTTTACAAATTGGTGCATCAAATGCAATTGCATTCATTGTGGACTGGTAATAATCATTCAATGTAGAGTGAGGGGTTACGATTTTTACGCCTTTGAGCAGTTCATTGCTGAAATTTGAAACATTCTGATATATTTCAACGGTTAATGGCCAATACATTGGCTTCCTGGTCAACACCGGGGCAGCTAAGGGCTACACTAATGCTTGTCGTATATTACCTGTCTTACTTGCACGTTGCTTTGGACAAAAGCATCTGCCAAATAAATAAACGTAACAGTAACATTACAAAGAGCGGCATTTCCACAGAGTAAATTCTGAAGCCGGATCTCCATTGGATGGCGCTAACTCGGGCTCCTCCCTGATTGGCTGCATCCCGTGGCCTTTTCAAAAGCTGCGATAAAAACAGCATCCCCCCCCCCCGGGGTTATCAGGGCTTTGGCTGAGCAAATTGGGGGAAGAAAAACACATCCATACTCTTTATTTCAGCGGCACGCCCCGCATCCCCCGACACCAGGCTGAGGCGAAGACGGGGCCCAAGGAAATGAATCGGATTAAATGGGGAAATCGGGAAAAAAAAAAAACCTTTCACAAAGGAAATGCAAATACCGACGTACTTTGAACTATCCTGCATCAAAGATGCATTGAAATATTGCCTCTCTGCAAAGGTTAGCAATAAAAATTAAAGGACTGATGCTGCCCAGCTTGATTCGACAGGCTTTGGAAGGGATCCAGAAAACAACGAATTTCTACAGCAACTGCAACGGTCTCTTTAATTACATTCTGCACACGTCACTGCTGCAATTTCCCATCCCAGTTAAACAATCTCTTATGAATAATAACTGAGATCTCTGGGGTTATTCATAATTTACACACACCTCTAATCTACACACACCGCTGAACGTGTCCTATTGATAAGTTACGGAAGCAGATAAATATATCCTATTACAAACAAAGCTTAATATAAAACTAGGATTTCATTAATGTAAGAGAGAAACCCAGCAGATTCACAGATTCAGACATTACCTGGATACTGTCCTTAATATCAGATGTTAAGTTTCTAAATATACATAATAAAGCTCGAACAGAATTAAATGTATGTTTCATGTGATCTGGTTTGATGTTAAAGTTCTGAATCTTATAAGTATTTATGTTGAATGCATGTGTATATGAAGAGAAAAAAATCACACAGACAGACAGACAGACACAGACAGACAGACATACACACACACAGACAGACACAGACAGACAGACGCACACACAGACAGACAGACACAGACAGACAGACGCACACACAGACAGACAGACACAGACAGACAGACACAAACATACACACCTGTACGCACTTTGATCTGCCCACCTCAGGTCGCTCTGGGGGCCTATGGGCGTCACTTCACCATGTACCAGCAATAACCCCTTTTGCTTTCCTGACATTAACATAACGGCTGGCTATTAATTATTTAATTAACTTTCTTGATTATTTACTGATGCATATTAATAATAATTTCATAATTTTTTATGCATTTTACATTTTTTTATTAAAGAGCTCATATCATAGTTTTTTTTGTACTTGTGTTGGACAAACATCAATAATAATAATAATAGTAATAATAATAATAATGAATGGGTGCTGTTTTGTGGAAATGACCCACTGGTGTAGCCACCTGTCTCATACATGAAGGACACCCTTGAACTGAATCTAATGAGTTGCCTTAAATGAGTCGTGTCGCTCAGAAAAATGGATGCCAAAAATAAAGTATCCTGCAAACCAATGAAATCCATTTTCCCCTGAGAGATGATGCCCCCCCACCACAAATGTGCTTTGGTCTTCTTACTCACCGTGTGCCACGTCTCAGGCCAGCACCTCGTCCGGACCAGATACTTCCTGGACTGAAGGCACTGAGGCATGCTGGGAACATGGGCGGCCAACCAAATACTTGAAGATCTCCATCCGGAAAGATGTTCCCATGAAGCTGTGACTGAGGAGATGGGCCAGATGTTTACAGCGCCATGAATGGGCAGTAGGTGGCACTCCTCGGTCGTTTCCCAACCCGGTCCCCAGGGACCTCCAGACAGTCCATGTTTTTGCAAAATTGTGGACCGACTGTTGGTCGCCAAGGACCAGGTTGGGAAACGCTACTCTAGAAGAGACTCAGGAATCCTTTGGCTGAAGATTCTTAAGCTAAACTGCTAGCATGGAGCAGAACGGCTGCCCTGTGGGCCTTTCGACAGACGGTGGGGAAAGGAGATGAGTTGCTGGTGGATTTCAGCAGTTACACTGTGAATCAGAGAGGATTACAGGAGAACATACAGGGCAATGGTTCACACTATACCTAGGGGGGAAGTCACTATGCCCCACATGGGCAGCGCTAGAGATTTTAGGCCCTATAAAGCATATCATATTGGGCCCCCAACCCAAACTAATCCAATTAGGTTGCAAATTTTAAGCTGCCCCCTGCCTTTTGGTATCCCTAATGCCACACTGCTAGCGGGTTCTGCATGAAGGATATATTTACAGACTTACACACACTTTTATCCAAAGTAACATACATTTTTTTTGTGAAGGCAGCATCAGACAGTCCCAGGCGCGATTAGAGTTAAGGGCCTCGACCAGGGACTCAAGTAGCACCACCTGCGGTTAAATAATCATGCCAAACTCTGAACTGAATCTTAAGTACAAACGAATGCAATTTCCTTCTGCATTTGTCTGTATCACACTTCAGCTCTTCTTAGACATAGTACCGTAGAGATTAGTGGATGGTGACACTAGATAAGGCCAATAATCATTATATCTTGAAGTGAAGGTGAAGTATGGCCCCATTCAGCACTCGATGAGGAATAAGTTCCAGAGGATTGTACTGTTACAAATTACAAGCTGGCCTGCAAGCCTTCTTCTTGGTTACTGCGAGCGACAACTGTAACCATAGTACGGTGTTCCCTTATTTTGGCAGCGAGGTTCGTTTTGACTTTGGAATTAGTGCAACACGAATGTCCTATCGAATCTGCGTGATCTGTAACACGGCGCGAATCCCCCAGCCTCCAGGGTACTCATTTGCCGCTGAGCGCCTCCATATACAACCCCAGAGGCGAGCATGCTGTTAAATAAGTCAAAATTACGGAAGGAGGACCTGCATTTGTATACCCATCACTAATATTTCAGTCTCAAGGACAAACAAAGGAGCACGTAATTTAACATCTGACGTCAGTTAAACGCTTAACCCCGTGTTCGCTTTAATAATCCAAACGTTCAGCCGTTCACTCAATAACACAGAACCAGATAAGCCGTGATTCTTAATCTTACTGCCTCTGGATGCTTTTCGTTTTTCAAATTGTCACCTTTTTGACTGTCTCTGCTTTTAAAAGTCTATAAAACGTCAGCGCCGGCCAGATAGGCGTCCCAACGTGGCAGCCGAATAAATAAAGCAGAAACTGGTGAACTTTGCAATTTGCCTCAAGTGTGGTATTGCTGCTGCAATGGCAATATCAATGTAGGCTGTATGATTTTAAGGAAGATGTAATCATCACTCTTCTTTATGGCCTTTTACTGAGCTAAGAATTGTGGGATAGCTTGAATCCCCCCCCCCAGAGTCTCCACTGTATCTCCCTTCATCCACTACAGAAACTATCCTTTCTGTCGCTCCAAGGTCAGAGGAGAGCTACCCATTTAGGCAGATGGCCTTAACCATGTTAACAGACCCCCTTCAATCTTTCTGACACCGAAAAGCATCTTTCGTGATTCTGTCGCATAGCATTAAAACAACCTATGATCCTATAAAACAAATAACGGTTTGTCAATTCCATCTGGACACAGTGATACCTGCCTTCATTCTACCGTGTGTCGGTGTTGAAACCACTGGCTTAGATTGTAGCTCTTTCAACCAATTATTAGGTTTTTTTTTAGAGGCGTAAGTCATACCCCGTGACCCTTTTAAAGATGGTGTAAAGCGTTTGCGGTTGGTAATGGTGGCATGATGGGTGATTTTTTTGCATTTTCTTGGGAATTGCTAAGCTAAGCGTCATTGCTTGGCTAAGCGTCAAGTGCTGCTGCAGACTCTGAGCCCCCACCCCCGCATTCACACCGAAGATGCTGGATCTGCCTATAAAGCCTGTGATGCCTCAAGGTAAGACGCAGCATCCCCAAAACGGACACTGGCCAATAAAACACAATGTAGGCATGAGGCGTTGGTGCAAACCGCTTCAGGGAAAGCAGCTCGTTGACAAACTGTAACATTTTTGACATTTTTGATGCTATTTAATAGCATCTCTTGGGGACTAAGGGCACGGTGGCTTTCACAGAGTCTTTTTGCTAACATAGGCAGATAGACTTCCAGGTCGTAACATAATTTTTGGCTAGATGATATATGCACTCACACACATATTAATGTGGAACAAAAAAGGGGAAGTACTCTTTTGTATAAAGACCATAAATTGCTAACATAGATAACTAAAAATAACTAGATAGCCATTTGGATTCCAAGGCAGTGATCTGGATTTTATGAACCTGGCACTTGCCCGTGTCTTTGTTTTCTTTGCTATCTTTGTTTTACATCAAACTGCAACATGATTGGAGGCAATTTAGATGCTCTGGCCAGACAGTTTAAACACAGGAACACATGTTTGTGGGCGTCTGAGATGTTTCTGATGTTCAGCAAAGATATGTCACTTGTATAGAAATGTGCAGATTCTTGCATGTTCCTGAGAATGTCAGGCCGTCGGAGCTGTAGGTCATGCATCTTTGGCTAGCAGAGGAACCTGACTGAAGGCAGGTGGCGCTGTTACGTGAATCCTGTCCGATGTCTCGTACCCTACAGGTGAACTCGCATATTTAGAGTTCCAGGCTACAAAGATATTGTAAACGATAGATGTGGTATTTCTGAAGAGGACTGGCTGTTATATCTGTTAGTTGTCACAGCGGTTGCTGGCAATAAAAGCTTCTAATGAAGCCACATCATGGATTTATGGGATGTGCTCATCGGGAGGAGGGGTCAGAGATTTTGGGCCCTATTAAAATGCGTCATATTGGCCCCCCAACCCAGACTAATCCAATCATGATCCAAGTGTTTTTAGGGCCCCTGTTAATCAGGGGCTCTTGGAATCGGCCTAAGTTTCCAGCCCTTTATGGCACCCCTGCATAAACACACGGCACTGATATACAAAGCTGATTTTAGGTGCGTTGGCAAGTTGCACCCACAGCGCGGGGCGTAAACAGCAGGGCATAAACGGCAGGGCGTAAACGACCCTCCCTAAGAGCTCCTCTGATGCGACGACTGCGGCAAAGCCAGGACGAAATTTCACACAATGGCCTCCGTCAAGCTGAGCTTCTCGCAGTCGCAGTCAGCCCCCCGCGGGAAGACGCACCTGTCAGGGAGGTCGGGATGTGGGGGTTGGTGGGGGTGGGGGGGGGCATATGGATGATAGAAATAGCAGCACAACATGGGAGGCTGACTTCTGAGGGGCTGTCAGGAAAATTAGCCCTCACAGATCCAGGTTGCTATGGACTCTGAGCCACATCAGAGGGAAACATCTGAAACTGACACAGGCAACTTCACACAGCCGCCGGCGGGCTGTCATAATTATGCAGTTGCCACAGAAACGGCCGCTCATTGTGTTTCTCCATTTTCTCTCCGTTCTTGTGAGCACGCCACTGCTATTGTTGTCTTCCTCACGCTCCCTGTTTTCAGCTGCTGTCTCTCTGCCTCAGAGGCCAGTTAGGTTCTGTCACACATCTAACGCTGCGGTGAATGAAAACGGCTCTTTCAGTTAAAGGGCAACTGCTGTTTTCCTGCGAGTCACTGCGATTCACTGAAGGTATTTGGAAAAAAAATAAAATATATATATATATATATATATATATATAGTTTTGTTGGCACCCAAAAATAGCTTCAGCCTTGCAAGACACTCAGGGGAATATGGGAAAAAATCATTCCCCTGTGTTATGGATATATTGACCTCTTAATGTAATTGTATGATGCAAATTGCTTGATCTATGTGCCATTTGATGTTACTGCATTTATAATCCATATAACCTTCATGGGCACAAGAGCAGTTTTCTTGCTAGTCTAATATTTTTCCAGTGAATAGCTTTGCTCTAAAGTGTTTGCTGTTGCATTACCCAAGAATCTTGACCTGAAATTCTGATAATTACACCACTTCTACTGCATTTGCACGTTACACCAAAACATTTTGCATCTAACTCTGCACACCTCATATTACACTAATACAATTTTTTCTGCCTTTTCTAATAGTCTTTTTAATTCTCTATTTCATTATCTATCTTAACTTTTTCCATTATAGTTTATATGTTTATACACAGTTACTGACGTGTTTTGACACAGTAACATTTTAGTACAATTGTACCATACAATTTTGCCTGTGGTAAATAAAAACCGTGAATCTTTTCTGGTGAATGTTTTCGCTGGATCGCATTGTGCTGTGAATATAATTTTTTCACATGCAATTTGTATTCCTTTTACTTTAAAAGATTTAGTTGATGTGTTTTGCTCTGTGTGTGGGGAATGCTGACAGCATTACAGTAATATGCTTGACTTCTGTTTTGTGGTGTGATATGACTACAGAAGACTTTATTTCGGTGAGATAGTGAGCAGAAGCATGTAAGACAAGGATAGGAGGAAGGAACAAGGATTTTATTCAGTGATGGGGAGTTTAACCAGACAGTGGGAGGCAACACAAGGTGAATGAGGCATGAAAATAACATGGATGTTGGGTCAAGCAAAGGGCTACATCTGGGTGTAGCCATAGGAAATGGGCTACTTGACTGGAAAAAAGTCAAGGTAACACTTTACTTAAAGTACTCTTGTACAGTGCATTATACATACCTTCATAATGCATTATAACACATTCATAAAGCTTTAGAAACATGGCTATAACTATTTATAAAAAGGCACAACACATTATAGCCATGTTTATTATTCATTATGAATGTTTTATGAAGCTCTCATCTATAATGCACTATTATCCATTATGATTGCTCTGTGAAGTTGTTATTTATAATGTACTACAAGTATCTTCATAATGCATTATAATGGTTAGTATAACAATTAAGGATGCTTTGTACTGCATTATGAAGGCATGTATAGTGCATTATCCTTGACACGATAGGACATATGACACAAATGAATTAGACATGTTGGTCACCTGACTTCCTTGACTCATGTGACATCCCTGCCCCCTGTCTTACTGATTACACAGTGGATCACATCCCATTGTGTTGTGTTTCTCGAGAAAACAAATATCTTGTAATTTGTGAAAAGGTCTGGGTTAGCCTAACCCAGCTGGATCTGCTTATGGATCGATGAATACACACATGACCCGCCTTTGCAGTGTCTCCCAGGGTTTATCTGGGAAAAGATCACTATTACAAAACAACCAACGTGTTTTCCTGTTCCTCGCATCGACTGCTCCACAGTGCATATTGTGATGTGACCTTAGAGGGAACAAACCTAATGCTATAATTTATTAATATCTGACACTGTAGTCATACATTTCATTCTGGTCCTACGTGGACTGTAACAGCTAAAACCTTGCGTAAATTTTGTATAACAAATTCTGCAGGAAATAGGATTTCAAATGAAGGCAGCTGTATCAGTTATTCTATCATGCGTTTAAGGACGTGTCCATTAAGTATGGTGCTGCAGTCATTCTTACTCTATTTCCTCAGGCCATGTCCTTCCAGGAATAGCTAACAACTAGCCGACACCCACTCGGTCCATCTTGTTCCCACTTCCTGTTGTGATCCTAGATACGTTCCTCTTGCTTTTGTGGAATAAACCTGCTTTTCTGTTTCCATCCAGACTTTCTTTGTCGCTCTGCTGGACTCTAATCCAGACATTTAGTCTGTGATTGTTTCTTTACGTTCAAGAACCTTCAGCGCAGCTATAGCGATGCGTAGATGTGTACCAACAGAGTGGGTGACTGGTCGTTGGCCGTGCCCGGACACTCTCAGCTGTGATTAAACCGCCTTCATGCGCCTGTGCTATCTGGGAAGGTGAGCGATTCCGCTGTGGGTCCCTGTGGGCTGCTGAGTTTGACTCCATCCCTGATAGCAAATCTACTTCCTCGTGGATTTTCTGGGAAGTCACCATCGCAGCAGACGCTTTGGGACTCTGAATCCCTGCTTCCCACTGCACTTCCCGTTTCCATACATGCATCAGCGAAAACCCTGCACCTGTGCGTCTCCTGTCATGACCAGCGATGCTACAGCGAAAGACTGCTTTCTTCAAAATAGGCCAAAAAAAATGCACTATGGATAATTCAGGCTCTGGACATTATGGTTTACTTAGCGATTGCTTTTATCCAAAGCAACACTTTTTTTTCAGAAAGCAGAGGTCAGACAATCACTGGAGCCAATAATTGTTAAGGGCCTCGTTCAGAGGGCCAATGGGAGAAACCCAGGGATTCAAACCAGCGACCTTCCAGTCAGACACAAGACTCTAATTTGCTGAATAACATCCCACCACATAGCTTTAGACCTTGAAGGTTGCCCTGAAGTAACAGAAGAGCCCTGGGACCACATGCTTCCAGGCTGAAGTAGGATTCTACTTTAGTTACAAGATGGGGTTGGTTGTAGTTTTACTACAGTAAATAATAATATACTAGCTGTACCATCCATCAATCTATCCATCTTCGCTCTTCAAGTACAGAGTTTCAAAGAGAGCTACACCTGTTAAATTATAACTGCAGTGTTGGTAATAAATACACAAGATCCATTTAGAATTCAGCATTTAGGTTCTCATAAAAAGAGAAAATAGGAGAATCCCAAAGAATTCATTTCACTGGGTGACTTCCTGTGCAGCCGAAGGAAATGGAGTGAAATCACAACACGATCTACATTTCTGTCAATATGATTTATCAAATGTGAATTAGTTGCCGTATTTATTTTGCAGACAGATTTGTTTGAAGTGCAATTTGTTCCTTGGGCACAGATGGGCACTTACATATGAAAGCCAAGCACACAAAAAACTATTAATGTAAATTAAATTAAATAAAATGGAAAATACATATATTAGGTTGAACTTTTATCCATGATAAGATCTTTCTTAAGGCAATTGCTAATGCATACTTTGTTTTAATTCATTAACAAGACCAGTTCTGGTATTGCAATGATTCACATGGTTTCATGTATTCAACATAGCATGATGAATTTTCTCAAATAACTATGCATAATTAATTTTAATTTAATGAGCATAACAGAAAACAATGGTATTTAAATTAGATTGGAGCTTTCATAATGTGCTTTGGAATTAATTTCCCATTTTGTGATATTTAATTATCTTTGTTCTGTGTTTTTTATACTCAGCAGATTTTGTACTGAATAAAGAAACAAATTGTTCGCAAAAGCATTGTTTTAGTACTTTATAGAAAAGGTGCAATAATTCATAAAATGTCGTGAAAGTGCTTTCTAATTCAGTCGAACACATAATATTATCATACTGTCTGCATACGCTTTCGTAAAATACTTGCTTTATACCGTAAAATTATCTTTTTTTTTCTATTATTATCACTGTCTTTTTGATACTGGTATTTTTGGAGGTCATTTCTTTCATTCAAATATTTGTTTCATGTTGTTTATATAGCGGTGCACAATTTATGAGTTTATAAGTAGGAAATAGCCCCATAAATCTTTAAGCCTCCGTAATTAATGAACACCGGGGAGCTAATGTGGTTTGCTTCTGGAAATTTCCGTACCACTGAGATGATGGACACCACATGTCTCTATAATTCTAAACTTATGTTACTGAAAAATAGAACATTAGAAAAATAGAAAATTAAGCTTCTGAAACTTTTGTCTGACACCTTCCTGCGATTACAGTTACAATGATATGGAATAAAAATTGCAAATATATAAATTTTATGAAATTTTCTTATATATCCGTTCACCTTCTATAAATGTTTATCCGTTACACCCAAGAGGAGCCCAGGGACCTGAATCCTGAGCCAGGCTTCTTTCTTAGTCGGATAACTTGTTACATTGACATCGTCTTTGTTCTCTTACATTTATCCCAGGTTTCTTTCTTAGTCGGATAACTTGTTACATTGACATCGTCTTTGTTCTCTTACATTTATCCCAGGTTTCTTTCTTAGT
>JAODJX010000015.1:984883-1004650 GCA_026776945.1 Isichthys henryi
ACATTGTCTTTGTTCTCTTACATTTATCCCAGGTTTCTTTCTTAGTCGGATAACTTGTTACATTGACATTGTCTTTGTTCTCTTACATTTATCCCAGGTTTCTTTCTTAGTCGGATAACTTGTTACATTGACATTGTCTTTGTTCTCTTACATTTATCCCAGGTTTCTTTCTTAGTCGGATAACTTGTTACATTGACATTGTCTTTGTTCTCTTACATTTATCCCAGGTTTCTTTCTTAGTCGGATAACTTGTTACATTCACATTGTCTTTGTTCTCTTACATTTATCCCATGTTTCTTTCTTAGTCGGATAACTTGTTACATTCACATTGCAGGTTACAACCTGCACATGTGATCATTATCATTATTGTTGTTATTATTATTAAGCTCGTAATGCATTGGACCGTTACTGTTGTTAGGATTTTTATTACTATTATTGTTGTAGTTGTTGTTGTTTGCTTGTTGTCATTTTTGTTTCTTTGTTGTTATACAACAAGACAATCAGCCGGCAATATTCCAAAGTAACTGCCACAATTCACACTGCATCTGCATTTATTTGATTTACATCAATAATATTAATTGCCAAGCATCTCCATGTGGACACCTTGCTGATCCAGTGCCAAACTGCAGCCGGCCACACTGGAGGTGCCGCTGAATGCTGGCGATTCCCAGCAAACGAATCCCCAGGGTGCAGGGACTCGCTGTGTTACCCTGGGGGGGCTGATTGCTCCTTAAACACTCATTGCAGAGGCTGCCATACAACATGTTCTTCTCAGGTAGGTTCCTCAGAACCCATAAGCTGGCTTTAAGCGTGATTTTTTTTTTTCAAAAGAATTCTGCCCACCACCCCGCCCCCCCCTTCTTCGGAAGACAACTGTATTTTAAATTAAAGTTACAGTGTAAAGATATTCAATTCCAGGGTGGCCACTCCGAACTCATCCGCCCTACTACCGTGATTATACAAATATATATATATATATATATATAATTAAATAAAAAAGGGTGGAGGAGGAGGACACAGAAACAACAAGTATAACAATAACAGACATTAATCACCATGGGGAGAGAAAAAACATTTAAAATACTAATAATAATCAAGGTGGGATGGAGAAAACAAAGTGTAGGGGAATGCAGAGAACAAACAAGCATAACACACATAACACCCATTACAAGGACATCAAACAACAAAACAGTAATAGCAGGCAAATGATGACAATAAAAAGTTATAACAATAATATCAACAACAACAAGAACAATAACTATAATAATAGTAATAATGCAACAAATAGGTATTTTATATATGTAGCTGTCACGATCACCGGCGTGCGGAGCGGCGATCGTACGGGTAGGTGTGCAAGGAGCAGGCAGGCAAGCACAATACGGGGGAAAACGGGTCTTTAATTAGGGAAACGGAACGGGCAGGCAAGGACATTGACAACAACACCTAACCACAATGACGGACAAGGGAAACAGGTAAGACCAGGACTGAAATACAACAGGAACAATCACAAGAACAAGACACAGTTGGGTACAATCGGGGAATCAGACGTGGGTAACCAGGGGGCGTGGCACACACGAGGATCGGACGAGCGGGGCATGACAGTAGCAAACACACATGTGATCATACACATATACACGTATATTTCAATTCCTATATCTAAAAGTTACTTTAAAAAGTAATAATAATACTGATCGCTCAACCTCGTATGCGCCCATTCTTATATGTGCAAGTGTAGGTGTGAACTGATTTGTCATTGGATGTGCTGGTAATTGATGCCACCGGGGGGCATGACAGTGTCCCCCACCCCCCCATCCCCGGGCCCAAGGCAAAGGCAGGGGGAACCAGGCAACCAAGGCCACCCTGCCGCCCCCATGGCATAAGGGTCCACAGCCACACGTCCCGAGACAACCACCTGCCTAACCCGAGAGGGAGCCCGTGAGGGACTAAGGGGGCGCCAACCCCCGTAAAAGGAGGATTGCAGAGGGGGAACGGGCAGCGAGCCCCCCAGTCCCGCTCGCGACCCCCCCACCGAGGCAAGCAGGTCGAGGGCCCTGCCAAGTACAGAGCTTAATTCCATGAGCAGAAGCCTACTTGAGGTTAGGGATTTAGAGTTAAGGATTAGGGCCTAAGAGGTTCCTGAATCTCATTCTCAGAAGTCATGTGCCCCCTATAGGAAGTGGAACTGCAGCTAAACCAACTTTTGAATAGAGGGTTGTAGAGACATGAGAGTGGCATCAAATGAAAGCTAAAAATCCATAGATTTCAGCAAAATCATTAAAAAAATAGGATGCTTTGTTCCAGAGTTATAAGTGCAGATTCACTTCTTGAATTTCTCTGCTGAAATCTAACTCAAATTTCCTACAAATCCCTAATTTAGGATTAGGGTTAGCGTAAGGGAATGAAAGCCACGGCGAAATGAAACAGTGGGCATGGGCTGCTCATTTTTGGCCATGAGGGGCCAGTTAGTTCTGTGTCAAGAGGAGTATAGGGAACTTTGTTTCAAGTCTCTATGACCTTCCTAGCCTGAGATACATACAGTACCCTTCAGGTTTGGAATGCTAACATGCTAACTTTTGAGGCTTAGGGAAATTCTGCCTTGAATGTATAATAGCAAAAAGCATTACAGTTTACATCAAATAATCTTTTTGTTCTCAGACTGACGAACCGCTAAATCCTCCAGTTCTACAGTTTACGAAGCAAGACTAAGTGTTTAGCAGTTTCGATTACAGTTGTCAGGCTTGTTTCTGAACAGTAACCACACACTGGGTGGTCAGACTACTGAAGACTTTCCAAACGGCTTTACATGATTTCAGCACTGTATCCAAATCTTTTTCAGCAAAGCACAATTTAATTGTCCAATGAAACAAAAATACACCAGCAAGGTTTTAATTATGATTTTGTTTTATTTCTAGCTGGGGAAAGCTCTGTAAATCTGTAATAAATCTCTGGGTTTTGATATATGTCTGAAAATTCCAGAAAAAATGTTTACTCTGGGTTTTGTCACATTTTGTTGTTAATGACACCACATGAAAGAGCTTATTTGTTAAAAGGGAAAGTATTTTTAGCACCACAGTGGCTGTCTGGCTAAATGGATGCTTATGACGAGTGGTTAGCTGGCTGGACAGTCAGGTCCCTTCCACAGAAATGTTGACAAACATTACCACCTATCCTTAGTGTTAGGAGACAGTCTAAGGTCCTGAGAACTGGAGTGATCTGCTCTCTCTGCTTGGTGTTAGGAGACAGGGAGCCAGTGTGAGGACCTGAGAGCTGGAGTGATGTGCTCTCTCTGCTTGGTGTTAGGAGACAGGGAGCCAGTGTGAGGACCTGAGAGCTGGAGTGATGTGCTATCTCTGCTTGGTGTTAGGAGACAGGGAGCCAGTGTAAGGACCCTGGTAGGACTGGCGACACCCTTCTGGAAGGGCTTCCTATCTCACTATCCCTTCACCCAGAATCGAATTCAAGGGAGCGGAGTCTAAATTCATTGTTAAGGCCCCACCGACAGAATATAATGCTGTTGCAACATCCAGAAAAAAAAATAATTCTGAGCCCCTACACCTCAGAGTGCTGGGCCTTGCCTTGATACTCCCTGATGATCATGTGACCGGGTGAAGAGGAGAAACCAAAAATGGCAGATGTAATAAATTTTCAGTACACATGTTTTTTTTTTTCAGTTTGAACCTGGAATTTTCTAGCAAGTGGTGAAGGAAAATGTGCAGGGGGGAGCTTCAACTTAATTTTCCACAAATGCCGCCCCCCCTTGCCCCCCCACCGACTACACCTGCCTGGGCTCTCTTTTTCCCCCAGACTGGTCACAGCCCAGACATTTCCTCTCTTGATCTCAAAGGGGGATGATTTCCAGTCTGGCAGCGGCCACTTAATGCCGAGAAACGAATATTGATGTCAGGGGGAAAGGACTAGACTCCCTGTTGTTTTTCCCCCCATGCCGCCGGCGATTTCCGAGGGGCTTTGGTGCCGGCCTGACCGCCCGTCTCTCGCCCCCTCGCTGCCGGTCGCCCCGATGCCTCTGCGGCTCTTAAATATTCATTGTATGCAGATCGTGCCCCTAAGGGCAGCACTGCAAATTAGAACAGTTCATCCGCTGATTGCCAAAATGCCACGCGGGCCGGGGGATTGAAATGATGTTCCGTTTTATTATTAATGAGCCGCGGAGAGTAGCTTGACATTTACAGGTGTGCCCGTAGATGTTAATGAGTCTCATGCTCGCCTTGGTAGAGGTGACTTCGTGGTGGCAAGATGTTTGCTGGGCTCGAATGACCCAGATATGCTTAGAGTAGATGTAGCCGTGGGCTGGTTAAAGTCTTAACTGCGTGACTCAGTAACTTCTGAGATAGGTATAAAAACAGAAATACATCCCAAAAAAAAGCTTCCTTCCGCATTAAAGGCAGACAGTGTGCTAAGCGTAGGGTTAGTATTACACGGTGGATAAGTTCGATTCGCCATACCAAGAAATAATTTCCGCTCCAGAATATATATATATATATATGTATTTGTCAGTATTTCCTGGGACAGAAAGGGGGCAGATAAAACAGAAAGTATTGGATTTGGGGAATGTCTGAAAGCCCACCTGTTCTGGAGTAACCACTCAGCTTGGATGATGAACAGAGGCAACATGGCCGCCTTCTCTGAGCGAAGGAAGGAAACATGAATTATTTAAGTATCTCATTCCAGCTGAAAATTACAGGGCACGGGGTATGAGGGTGCGAAAATAAAAAAGAAAGCCCAAAGGTTACTTCAACCGGGAATCGGTGATGAAAAATGGTTTACTTTTCCCTCTGTTAGAAATAAAATCAGAGGGCTCTCTTTGTACTGATACAAACATGGAAGAATGTTTAAAATTTCAAAGAGCAATTTAAATGTCTTCATTATCAAAAAAATGCAGGTTTCTCAGTAAAGAAATATGCTACTCTTCACTCTGAAAAGCAATCACAGCAAAACAGTTGTAATCTTCTCTAATGTAAAGAATTTTTTTTCTGGTTGAAATTCGACATTGAAACTCGACTAACCAGTTCAGAAAAGGAATAAAACATTCTGACCAGAGTCTTATGTGATGTTACAACCTCCAGAATCCCTCCTTATTCAAGCTGTCCTTGCCCTATTGTCTTAATTCATTCTTGAGTCATAGCTCAAGAAGTTAATTCTACACCAGTTTACATTAACCTGCTTTGCTCCTGTCAGACATACAGCTATATATGTTATTTTAGAGGACAGCTTCAGCTACACTGCAAATGTAATGTCAGATTCCAGCTGTCAGCAGTTAAAAAAAGAATAAAATGCTTTCATAATATCCTATCATTTTTTTAAAATTGTGATTACGGACATGGGACAATCCTAGGAACTAAACTTCAACTTTCAGTCGCAGAGATTAGAATAGATTCAAATTAGATTAGAATAAGCTTTATTGTTATTGCACAAAGTACAAGTAGCCAGACAAGGAAATACAGTTTGGCACCTAATCTGAAATGGGAAAATAGCGAAAAAGTGTTAAAATCAGCTGTATAATATATACCAGTGTAGTTATTTCTAACACCTTTGCTAGAAAGGTTGGGATGGACGATGATGTCATCAACAGACGAACTCTTTCACCATGGCTAAAATGACCAGGTGGGAGCAACAGGTTGCCGGCAATAATCTTGAGAGCCGCCCCTCAGTTCACATTCCTTCCTGAAGAGGGGGCACCTGCACGAAGCCATCCGGCCAGAAAAAGGTGGAGCAAAAGCGTCGCTTCATTGACCTTTTGGTGAAATGGTGAATGAGGGGTGGTCGATTGGGTCTGTGTGTCACGGGAGAGGCCACAGTGTGGGGGAATTACATAACTACATAACAGGGGGCATAGCTGGCAGTGTAACAATGAAACATGTACCGTCTCTGTCAAACGTCCACTCAGTCTCTGCCACAAACGATGTGGGGGAGGTAAGAAGGTACCAGTAGGGGCTCTGCTATAATTTAACGTGCAAGTCCCCACGGTAAACCGTAAATAAAGTGGCTAAAGGTAGCTTCAGAACAAAGCCGCCATGTTTCAGCATAACATATTTAATATTTGTTTTTCGACAGGTCATTAAATAGCATCAGGACTCTCCGAGTGAAGCCCGTACCGCCACATAATTAATATTGAAAAGACATTTTCCCAGAACAGGGCTGCTGTCGTTGACAGGAGAATTCTGTTTTACAGCGCAGCCGAGTGCTGGTAGTCACGGAGTTACGGTGATGGTATCACTCTGCTGCCGTATATTAATCACGCCTCGTTGTTCAACAGGAAGTTGCAACAGGCGAGTCTCGTGGTGATATATGCCGGCAGCCTCCTATTTTATCAGTATGAACAGCTTGAGAAAAACCACAGTAACAAATCTACAATCGCACATGTATAACAGGCCACTCAAGCTATATGCCGCTGTCATCTGTGCTTTCACTATCCAATCTATACAAAGATGGACTGAAATAGCAAATGAATCAGAAAATTTACCTAAATAAATATTTAATGTAAAATTTTATGTAATACCGGCGATTTTTGCCTCAGTGTATGAGTACATGGGCTAAGCTATATTGACACTAGCTAAAAATCATAAACACTACATCTTGATGTAATGTTTGTTTGTTTTTCGTATCGATTTTCTATTTGTTTTTTTGCGCTAAGACCAAAATGAAATGAAACAACAAACAAGACTTCAGCATAATTTTATTGCTAAACCTGAGTTTATTCATGTCATGTTTGTCACAGAGCAGCGTGGGGTCACGGCAAAGACTTCCTCATAATTAACACAGGATGCCACGAGGAGGATTGCTGCGAAGGGGTAACGCTGAAGTTCGTCAGAACAGAAAGGGACGGCGCCTGCATGTGCTGGGAGTCACGCATGGCGAGGTCCGATTTATAGAGCTGGGAAATAAGGCGCTGAGAGATATTCTTACTGTCTCTACAGGCCATGAAAACCTCGCCGTGCAGCTTGTCTATATGCAAATAGAATCTGCAAATTAATGCATTAATACCTCCGGAATTTACATTAGCATTCCTGTCTGCCTTTCACGTTGCAACGCTATACAATCCTATAGTCATAAAAGATGATCAGGGTAAAGACTTTAGCTGTAACAACTGAATGAGGTCAGATTTATGTCGAATTGAGCACAGAAGCGAGAGTTTGTAACAAATCTACCAGGAAATGGAGAATTGCGTTATAGGAAATTGCATTTGTATTGTGATGCAGCTGTAGGATCGTTTTGTCTGTTTGCCAAATTCCATTCTAAACTACTTTAATTACTCCATTAAGAAATCTTGATGAATTACAATATCCTATCTGAATAGGTTAGAATGTCCCTCCAGTTTAATTCCTGCAAATGGCCTCTCTTGTCGGCAGCTCCGGCTCCTTTAAACAGGCATATTATATATTTATATAGCTATTGTACCGAAGCATTAGTGTTTATATACATATTTAATTTCTCTGTAATAGATGCATGAAGCCGGGGTGTATCCGGGGGCTCCAAAGATGGAGGTGATCATGCTGTGGGCTGGAAAGCAGGATGTCGATGGGGACGAGTGTTTCATTATGTACGGCAAAGCTTCAGTCTCGAGAATGGCTCACAAATGGGGTTTAATTGAAGTTGTTTGTTTTTTTTATTTTTTATTTTTTAAATGAATGTACCGAGATGTCAGCCGTGTCCATCTGTGCTCGGGGATACGGGACTTTCGGGAGACTTTCTGTCTGTCATGGGGTGGGGGTAGTCACTTCAACAGATTCAGACCCCAAAAGCGCAGAGGGTGGGTGGGGGTGAACAGCGAGAGCCATGCAGCGGTTGCCGACAGGAGCCGAAAGAGACTCCCCGGGGGGGACACGTGCGTGTGACAGGACTGTCCTCGGATGCCGTGTATCTCACACGAGACCGTCAGTGCTGATTAACCCCATGTCATGTGATGTGCGTGCAGCTTCGTCAGCTTGTGGGGCTCGTTAATGGGCCATGGCTACTAGGTCTAGAAATACAGAGCGGTACATTTTGTTATAGACCATGCTATTGGGCCAGAGGTGGACACAGAGGTGGGGCCACTGGCCCCAGCCGAAAGGTGATTGGCCCCCGGAGTGCCCCCTTCCCTGTCACTCACCAATTCAAAATGCATCATTGGCTAATGATTAGGTCGGCTCTTCCATATGAATTATGGCCTCTCTTATGTTCCCCACCTAAAAATCCTAGAATTGCCCCTACACTGGGTATTTGTAAATGGGGCTCAGAGCTGCAGAACAGCAGCACTTTTAAGCGAGACAAGAAAACCCCAATTTTGCTCTGGGGAGGAAGACATTGTCCCGCTTTCTTCTTTTTGGTGCAGAAACATGACATATGACGTGGTAATTTATGTAGCATCGGGCTTCTATATATCAAGCTAATTTAAAACTCTGTGACTTCAGAACTGACATGCAAGTGATAATCTGTATTTCCACAGCATATAATCTGTAATATGCTTCATGCATATATGCTGTACAGAGTACGGGGGTTATTCTGTAGAGCAGATAACAGGAAGAACCAAAGCTGTATTGTGCTACAAAGGCGTAGCCACTAGCTCTTCCTTAGGGAGTAAAAGTAGGAATTTTCCATCCATCAGACCATCTTCCAAGTGCTTTATCCATTCAGGGTCATGGGGAGGGGGGGTAGGGTGGCTATCCAAGGTAACATGGGGCCCAAGGCAGGGCTACATCCTGAATGGGATATCAGTCCTTTAAAATGGAATTATTATACAAGCGGTTTTCGACTGGCGTAACTAATTTATTCCACAGACCTGTGCGTAAGTCAAATTTTTACGTAAGTCAGATATACCTTCCCATTCCAGTCAGAACACAAAAGCCAAAAACATACCAGTAATACACACTGAAGAACATTTAAATGAAAAAATAATTTTGTAAATTTGTATATAGATGTAATTAGCCTTTTTACATTCCGCAAACTCTATGTTGCCTGGATAGTTTTTTCCTTAAGTCCTGATTTTGTTGCGTAAGTCAGTAAGTTGAGACCTGCCTGTGTTTACCGAGGTTCCTGCTGTGACTCAGCCGTTCTCCATCTCATTACATAACTTTTCTTTAAAAACCTTTTACAAGATTTATTTAATTTCCGCCTTGGACATAATTTGCACATGCTGGGACTATCTCTCTCTCTCTCAGAGAAAACAAGGATCGGTTTGTCCGTGAAGCATTCAGATGTCAGTTTATTTCAGTGTCCGCAGCCGATGTGCCAATGACTTACTCCAGCTGCGAATTCATGTTTTTGTGTGATTTTTAACTTTGGGAAGACAGAGGTATCTGATCAGAGGCACTGTTAGGCATATTTTAAGGGGGGGCCTTGGCCATGAGTAGTTATTTATATTAGTTTGTCACCCCCCCCCCCCCGAAAAGACTCTGCTCCCCTATCCATTCATCCCTAACTACGCCCCTGTGTTTGATTATTTAATAGATGAAGTAGCACTTCAAATGCTCACTCCGTTTGATCAGTTGCGTTACACGGCAAAGGCATTATATACTCTATTAACAGGTGTAAACACTACGAAATATGTGACAGGAGTGTGATTCAAGAAATTGTTTAAGGGTTGGTCTGACTGGGATCGTTAGTTTCCTCAGGGTATGACGATGCTTTGCAGAATTCTTAGAAAACAGCAGAAGAAATGCAGAAGATGTCCGCTGAACGCCTGAAGAAGTTAAGTTTTATTTCATTAACACTGCGGCTGCTCATCTCCAGGACTGGTGTTTCGATTCCTGCCATATTTCTTCTATGTTGCCTGTGTTTCTGCCAGGAAACTCGCTTCCTCACACAGTAAAACACAGTTTGATGAATGGTGAGATAACAGTGACTCTAAGCAGTCCGTAGTGTGTGACTATATGCGTGTGTGCCCTGTGATGAACATGCCTGCTGTCCTGGCCTTCCTGAAATGGTCACCAAGCTCATCAGGACCCTCTACTGGCAGTGTTTCCTAACCCAGTCCTCGGGGAACCCCGGGCAGTCCACGTTTTTGCTTCCTCTCAGCTCCCAGCCAATCAGGAACACTGAATACCTGGTACAGCTGAGCTGGGAGGTGAGAGGAAGCATAAACATGGATTTTCCGGGGTTCCCCAAGGACTGGGTTGGGAAACACCGCTCTACTGGATGACTGATTATGTTAGACTGATGGATGTGTACCTGAGAGGATGGTCGATTTCGTAATATACATAGCAGTTAGTGTTTTATTTCCCTTTATCTTTCATCGATCTCAAACATTAAATCACAGAGTAACAAGTGCTGTAAATTGATGTGCAGATTCCAAAACTCAGTTCATTTTTTGTTGCTTTTGAGATGAGACCACCAATGACATAATGTGAAGCTTCCTCATCAAATGTTACAGTAACTGGGAACCACAACTCACTTAGTTCTCATGTAATCCAACGAAGAACGTTTGTTAAATTTCCAAAGCTCACTAAGTCCACAGAAATTTTCTAGGAAATGTTTCCCATGGTAACATTAGATTAGATTGTGGAGATTTCAATTTTTGGTGTTTATTCTTAAAGCTAACTTCTATTCAAAGATGGAGATAGAGAATAGACACATTTTACGCTCTGGTTTCAGGTGACATTTCACTGTGTGACTTCGGAAGCACGGTTCCAGGCAGAGCTGTGGCATAGGTTGCTCCTCCACATCTTGTTAGCCATTACAGAATGTATGTAGCCACAGGTACGCGGTATGCAAACAAGCAAGTGTGCGCCCCACGGACACACTGGGGGACAGTAGTGAGGCCGGTTTTCTCCTACGGGGACTGCAGGTAGAATCTTCTGGGAACCATCACTGGGGACAAAAGTTCATCAAAATGGGATTGCTGGGTTTATTGTGGCATCCCCTGATGCCATCCTAGAGCAGGCCGGCTCATTTTCCATAATCCTCGGGGGAATAAAACTAATCAAAACTAATCTTACCCTGGTCACCAGGTCAGGGAGGACAGGGGAGGGTAGTGTAATGCTAGGTTTCAAAAACACCTTCTGCCTCTTTGACTCTTAAGCTTCACGCTAACTTATAAATCATCGGACATGACTGTACCGCTAATTGAAATATGAGAGAAATAGCATTGTGTGGGTGGAGTGGGTCTTATTTGTTCATACGTCCAGTATGAAACCAGCTTACTGGTGTGGTGGGGAAAATCTTAATTACGCCTGGAAAAGGTCAAGAACAATACATCCGCGTCAACTGTCGCTGTCGGGCCCATGATATTAGATTTACTGCGGCTGGATTTGTGGTGATCGGACCCAAGAAAGACTTCATTTGCTTTGAGGAATTACTGGTGTTGTTCTGCCACTTGAAAGAACAATAAAATGCGATTTGTCGTACGACAAGGATCATCGTGGCTCGAAGCCTTAACTACAACAGACGGTGGGCTGCCAGACCATGCACCGGAAACAAACCAGGCCCGAAATCTCACACGGTAGCCTGAATCAGCGGTTAAGGCGTTAAACTTATTGCTAACGAATTGCTGGTACCAAATTTCTCCACGCGGTCACCTTGAACGGACTACTTATCCAACACTCCAACATAAATGCAATAAAGGGCCGCACGTGGATCACGGGGGGAGGTAAAATACATACACTCATGAACATTTAATATCAGTGTCTATTACGTTAAAAAATGAACGCACAATTACGCACGAGGCAGTAAACGCATTAGTAGTTAAGCCTCATTTGAACGCGTGTGCTGCACAGGGGAAGCCCATTAATACCAAGGGTGCTTTATTAATGCAGTCGCTGGCCACGGAGCGGGTGGGTTAATCTGGGATTTTTTTTGGGTCCGCTGAAGGAGTGAAGGAGTACAGAATGGAGCGGGAAACAGCGTGGGCGGGGGCATCCCTCGTTCCCATTATCCCCCAACTTTCTCTGGGAGCGATTAAAACAATGGGCTGAGCGACCCCCCCCCCACAACACACACACACACACTTGAAACGAAAAACAAAATTTAGAAACTTCAAACAGCTGACCGTAAGGGCTAACGAGGCCCGGCCTCAAGCTCCTAAATGACAAAAAGCAGTCCCCCCCTCCCATTTATGTTGTAAAGAAAGGAAGGGAATGAGGAAGAGGAGGATGAGGAAGAGGAGGAGGATGAGGGAAGCCAGGAACCTTACAGTATGTGTGGACTTTGGAGAGACTAGATTATGCATTAAAAGGCCCCATTCAGCATCATATCGGACGTCGAGGTACCGAACTAAAGGTAAATAAGAGAAGGAACCAGATACAAGCAAGACTCTGTGCACCCCCCTGCCCACCCCCATCTTCATATCCTGCTATAAATGGAAGCACTGCAAACACCTCATTCACATATTTCTTCTTCTCTTCTTTTATCCTCTATTCTATTTTGCAGTCCTTTTTAGGTCTCTTCAGAGGAGTACATTTAGGATGACTGGGGAGGGGCGGGGCAGTATGACTGGCTGCCACAGCTCCCTCCCACTGATACCAGTGCAGGCTGGTGCCTTTGTTCCACACCATTAAGTCCTGTCAAAGCTCCTCGCTCTCGGCGGTGACCCCCTGGTTAGGGCGAGTGCCCATTTCTGACCGCGATTTGAAGCACGTCAGGTCCCTGTTAAAAAGAGGGGAGTGAGCTTTGAGTGCAGTGATTTACATTTTGTGTAAAAAGGTACACAGATGTCCCTGGTCTGACAATTAATACTGGTTACAGTGAGCTGTTCCTATTGAAGGGGTTTTTAAATCAGTGCTGTGGGGGTTGCTTTACAAAATGGGGCCGGTATAATGAAATGCGATAAGGTCATCGAGGGAAATACACATGCAAAAATGTCCATACATATAAAACAGCAACCGCAGCAGGAAGTCAGTGCATGTCTGAGGGATAATGACGGCAGTAGACGTGTCGCATGCTAATATCGTATGAAATTTCCGCTTGGAATTGTGTCGACGGTAAAGACGAGCAGATGGGCACCAGGACCAAAGGGTGCAGGGGCTTTTGGGATCCAGAATAAACCCAGATAACCTTGGTGTGAGTCTGAGTGTGGCAGTATGGAGGCCTTCACGCCTTTCCCCCAACCCAATCAGCACCTCAGATCTCTACGTATAAAAGCTCATGGGACTTTTACTTGCACAAAAAATGTTCTGAGCGCAGAACGAAAAACGACTTGTTCAGAGAGACAACCAATCAGATTATAGAGGAGGTGGGTACTAGCAACTAGAGGAGCTGGGACCAAGATGTCTGATTGGTTGTCTGATTGGTTGCTTGGACCCATCTCGTTACAATCTGATTGGTTATCTCTCTGAACCAATCATTTTTCCTTATGCCCTCAGCACAATTTTGTATAACTCCCATCAGCCTTAAAAATTCACCCAAGAAATGTAGGTGCATATCAAGCTATGTAATTGTTTCTTGTATCAGAAATGATACAAAAAAAAAACAGAAAAATCACTTTCCACAGCAGCTCGGTTAGGTAAGTCCTTCACCCCACATGGCTTATCGCCCCCACCTTCCAAAAAATGGAGACCATCCAGAGATCTTTGCAGATGTAGAGGGCATAGGCTTTTCCAAAAGTCACGGTCTAATCTGCATCTTGGTCACATGGATTGATACGATGGAGACTGACAGCAGCTATTTCTGCTCACATGATACTTGCACTTGGATCTCGGAGGTTTTGCGTAGTTGAGGTGCAGACTTGATGCGCACACCTGTGACGGTGACATGGCCCTCGCCTGCCTGTGAGTTGCAGGTGAAGTTGCTTTGAAAACAAGCACCCGACCCCCAAAAAGCCCTTATGCTGCGTTCCATTTACCTCGGAGGTTGGAAGTTGGAACAGGGAATGAAGTCACACCTGAGTTAACTGCGTTTCCGCACAACTCAGAAAGCCATGTAGCAATATCAGGGACTTGCTTCAAACAGCAGGATTTCTTGCTTAGCCAGATAACTTGTCGGACTTAAGGTACCCCAGTTTAAATGGCCTTTTTCTTTGTTCACTTACATTTAGCCCAGACTACCTTAAATCCAACAAGTTATCCAGCTAAGCAATAAATCCTGTTTTCTTTAACAGACTTCAATTCTAGCCAGGTTTGTTGTTAGCCATTGTTAGCAATGTCAGTTGATAACAACACATTACTCTGTATTTTGCACATACAAACACCGTAGCCACATGTCCACAGATAGCAATCGATCAGCACTGTATGTACGACCAGTTTAATGAGACACAAGTGTTAACAAACAGTATAAAACTACAACCATCAACTATTTTGATAAGGGATGCAGCCATCTTGAATTCTGAAGTCACGGTTGTTCCAATTTCAACATTCAGAATTCCACCTTCAGGGGGGCGTTCCAGCTGACGTTTCCGACCAGGAACTTGGAACTTCTGAGTTCAAAGTGGAACGCAGCACAAGTCACGGTACTCTTCCCATCATGCTCTGCCACATTTGCATAAACTCAATCTAAATACAAACACACGGTGAACTAATATTTTGCCTGTAATCCCACTGCTGCACACACAAGAGACAATTCCTTCTACTAAATCCTCGAGAAATTAGGCAAAGCTTTTAACTTTAAACTACTTTTTTGGGGGGCCATTTTACACCAGCGAGCACTGAAGTGAAAATATGAAAAGCTGGGATAAATCCCGTTCACCTGCGGGTCAGCACACGAGTCGGCCTTTCATGGTTTCCGTCTCCTGCTAGGTCTATCTCGTGATTTATACTCACAGAAACGCCACAAAGCCCAGGCTGCAGACACAGATGTAATTACTTAATCCGGTCACGAGCGAAGGTCCCCATCCTGGCAGCTCAACCTAGCGGTAATTACACTGAGGAATGGAGACGTGCGCAACTAAATTTTATTATTATTTAAATGACGAAAATAATGAATGCATGATAATTGCCAGATGCAATTTATTATTTTTATTATTATCCAACCGTTCATCCATCTTCCAGCTGCTTATCCAAGATGGGGTCGTGGGGTCAGAGTCTAACCCGTTCCCAGCAGCCTCGGCCACAAGGTACATTCTGGAAGGGATGATGCAATCTACACCTGTACGAAAATAATGAGAAGGTGTGAAATATTTTAAAAAGTCATCACGTACATTGAAAGAGGTTAATATGTCATCAAATACCCTACGGTAAAGACGATCTCAATCAGCGCCTCAGCCACTAACAATGCGGGAAGATTTGATTCGTGAAAATTACTGCAATTTCCAAATCACAAGCCTTTCTCTCAGCCAGACAACAATGAGCCTCGTGTTCTATGGGAATGTCAGGAAAAGAAGGAAAGACGGGATTTTGATGATTAATTCCGTTTCGTCGTGAATGGGCCAACGTGTCAGATTAGTCATGCTTTTGTGTAGCTTCATTCATTCTTGGGATAATCAGCGTTTTATTGTACTTCCCCTGAGACACGAAACGAAACGAAGGAGAACTGGGAGATAGCACCCTACCTCACATCACTGGTAATCATGTGTCGTGTTGGATCTCTCTTTGTTTCCAGTTGCGATTCTGTGCACGTATCCGGACGGCACACATTCACAAATAGCCAACATTCACAAATAACTGCAGTGGTGTAAATGACTGTTTTCATTACTCTGGAGTTTAATTTAATAACTCTTCGCTCAAATTGTTCAGACGAATGTGGGGCGGCAGTGTTGGAAACCAGGCGCCTCCCAAATTATTGTGAATTGATGGAAACTCAACTGAGATGTTCTGCTGACTGGATCCGAAATGTAATCTAACATTGTGGCACCGGCAATGTTTATCTGCATAGACCTGAAGCCGCGATCAATTTCAATAACCGTAAAAAGCAATACATCACGGCTATCAGTCGTACCATCGATGTTCGCTCTGAAGCTGACATACTTTGAATGGTAAACAGAAGACGAGACAGATTTAATTGCACAAATAAATAAGGGTTCCAAAACAGCTCATTCTCCAGTGTTGCTAATCACCTTTTCTGTGTTGCCTGAGTAGTAAATTCTGGAACTGATAACACATTAATTTTACCAATGGCATCTATCTCATATTCTGAACAATCACATGCTCTGCTCTCAGTGTGCCTGTGGTATCAGTCCTAGCATGAAGCGTAACTTCTCTGCTATTCGCTGGCCCAATGACACATTTGTCACTCAACATTGTGTGGCTGTCAGAAGTCCCTTAAATGGGGACATTCGGGGATCATTTGTTTAATTGCCACGACATGATTATAGCGGGTGCGCTAATATCAGATAGCATCCCTGAGGCCAGTTTCCGCTTAAAATCATTACTTTGACTGAAGTATCACACATTAACCCATCAGCTAGGGTCCGATTCTTCTTTCCCAGGCTGGAAAGCAAATATGTCTGTCAGCCGAGATTCATGGGTGAACCGAGAAATCGCTTTTGCGACAGTGCCCGGGACTGCCTGTCCGATCCGTCAGCACGACTGATGTAAAGGCTTTTCATTCCGGTGCTCTGCTGCTCGCTTCAGAGCGAGTTGTCACAGTGAAGTATGTTTGGAGAGTCAAGAATGACGAGCCAAGAAAGTATTACAGAGCAAGTGTTTTGTTTAGTTGTCAACAAAATCCCATTTATTGGTTACACCTGCTTGGTAATGCGAACCCTCAGCTTCTTCAGACAGCCGATCATATGGCTGTGAATGAATATGTACAGCCAGAGGCAGATTTGAGGGCTATTCGAGTTGTCACAGTGTCCCCCTACATTTATCTGCGGGATGGTTACATTAAAAGTGGAGTTAAAATATGTTGTTATTAAACATGATTATTTTAGGTCTTTTTTCAGTGGAGGACCCTGGACTTCAGCCCAGGTAAACCTGTGCATTACGGCACCTCAGCATGCAGCACATTCAGGGTCAAGAGGGGTGTTTATCACCCGGCTAAGAGTTAGCACAGCGTACATTTATGATCCAAGTGATTCTGAATAGGGTGTCGCCTTACATGGTGGCCCCAGCATCTGGGAAACATCCCCCTTCCTTGGATTTTCGCACGCTACGGCGCCTAGAGTTCACACACAATGGAGTGATGAACAAACATGCAATCACAGGCAGTTCTGTGGCTGAAAACCCCTCAATAATGAGAGAGGTCAGAGGAGAATGGCCGGACTCGTTATAGCTAACAGGGAGGCCGCAAGTGCAAAAATAACAGCTCAGAAGTGCAGGGGTGTGCAGAAAGGCTTCTCTGAACACAGAACTCATCAACACATGAAGCAGTTCTGGAGGCGAAAATGGGTCCTAACCAGTACTAGCTAAGTGTACCTAATAAAGGGGCCATTAAGTGAATACAGTAATGCACAGATTCAAACAGGTTATTAAATACATTTTTTACTTTAAACATTGTAGCACATTTTTAGTAAATGTTTTATTAAATGTAATTTAGTAGTAAGATTACTACTAATATCATTACATTATTATTATTTCCGAGGAATTCCAACAATAGTGTTTGAAGAACCTTCTAAATCTGTGTATTGCATTATGCATAAATGAAGACGGTATTTATAATTACAGTAGTCCGAGTCCCTGGCTTTAGGACCTCAATGGTAATACACGGCTTTAATAGTAACGTATGAGAAATACTCACTGTAACCAGGAGACCCTGTGCTAACAAGGCAAAGGGTGTGGGTTTAAATCCCCGGCCGCACACATACAGCGTGACCCTTGAAGTCACAACGTTAAACTGCTGTAGATTAGCAGACTTTCAGAAGCAGGGGAGAGTGTCTCACTTATCAGCGAGTCCATACGCCTTGGCATTCGTCCAATGACAAGCAACAAATTACCCAAGTTCCGGAATATAATTTAAAATTACAAAATAAATAAATGCATAAAAATAAATAACTAAAATGAAATCATGGAGGAAACAATTATAGTGATGAAGTAATAAGGCGTTTGTTAGTAACATACGGCACACGTGTGCGTCCCTTTAGGACCGTCATGCGTAAAGGTGAGGGACGGATAGCTGACGGCGTAAATTGCCAACAGCCTCTCCCAGCTCTCCCTAAAATGCCGACTGTGGCGCATGTTTATACCTCCATACCTGATCTGTCATGGACCAGGGGACACATCTGAACGGGGGAGTTGCTTCTGAAAAAAACCGATGTAATCTTTTGTTTTAACAGGACACATGTACAATTCTGGCTTTTATTCTTATTATTAATTTTTATATTTGTATAGGTCATTTTCCCACGATCGTACATCGCTGCGTTCTCAACCACCTCCCCCCCGTTCCGCGATCCATGCCTGTTGCGCACGATGCTTAAAATTAATCCCCCTTTACCACCTTTGAATTATCTACATTCTCTGAACACTGCCGATGATAAGCTTTAATTCCGTTTTTATTACTTTCTTTATTATCGAGCTTTTCTTTGCTTTTACTTAGCCTTAAGATGTGTGTGTTTTTTTCCAGTACTTCTTCAATACTTACATGCACCATCAAAGTCTCTTGCCACAATTTTGAATGCGTTATGTGGTTATATCACGGTTTAGTCGGAGAGGTGATTCATTCTACTGAAGATCAATTGAATGCCTGACTAGATTTGGGAAATGAATGTGCAAATTACATACAACCATGTGAAAAAGGGGGGGGAAAATATCTAAAAAATGAATTCCCTCCGCTTGCCGTCTGGAGCGGGGTGAGGAACGAAAAGCTCTGATTCAGATTTAATGAGGCTGAGGAGAGCGCTCCTGCCGTCTTGAGGTTTGGAAATAAGGAGAACTGGGGAAAAAAACATTTCTATTTCAACAGTTTACAAAGGGATACATAAAGAAGTGGTAAATAATATATCAGAATGGCTTTCTTTATGCTAATGACAGTAATTTGAAGCGAGAGCATTATTTGAATTTCAAATGAGCGCTTGCCCTCCGTGACACGCGCTTTATTAAATGAGCCCACTGTGATACCGTTTACTTATTTACCAGTCTAATTGTTTCAGCTGTGATTTAATATGTTAAATGCTTTATTTTGATGTTGTTGTGTTTTCCACGGTATTTGCAATGTTTTAGCACATCTTACTTATAAATGTGCATGAAGCACCCGTCTCGCGGTCTCCCACTTGTAAGATCCAGTGGGTAACGGTCTAATGCGGGTGGTATGAAGATCGGCTCCATTCAGTTGGGTTTAACTGTCCGCCTTGTTAAAGAGTTATGATTTGTAATAGGCACCTTCCAATGTTTTAGGACCTGGAATTCAGAATCTATCCTTCTATCCATTTTCCGTAGCTGTTTATCCAGGATAAGGTCTTAAATGTAATCCAGCACGTGACACGAGGCAGGAACACCCTCTATAGCCCAAGGCTCCAATGAACAGCGGAGCTAAAGTATGCCCAGAGGTACATAGCAGCAATTAACGCTGGAAATATTAATACAAAAAGTATACATTTGTCTTTGGGGTGGCATGGTGGTGCAGTGGTTAGCAGTGTCGCCTCTGCCAGGGTTCTGTGTGTGGAGTTTGCATGTTCTCTCCATGTCATTGTGGGGTTTCCTCTGGGTATTCTGGTTCCGCCCCATAGTCCAAAAAAACAATTGGAGTTGCCAAATTGCCTGTAGGTGTGAGTGTGCCCTGTGATGGGTTGGTACTTCATCCTGGGTTGTTCCCTGCTTTGTGCCTGTAGGTGTGAGTGTGCCCTGTGATGGGTTGGTACTCCATCCTGATTTGTTCCCCGCCTTGTGCCAGTAGGTGTGAGTGTGCCCTGTGATGGGTTGGTACTCCATCCTGGGTTGTTCCCCGCCTTGTGCCAGTAGGTGTGAGTGTGCCCTGTGATGGGTTGGTACTCCATCCTGGGTTGTTCCCTGCCTTGTGCCTGTAGGTGTGAGT
>JAODJX010000015.1:1021298-1037112 GCA_026776945.1 Isichthys henryi
TTTACCCCAAAAATTTTACACTCGAATGTGGATAAAAATCCCCCCCCCCCTTTTTTTTTCTAGTTAGTGACTCTCTTTCTCTCTTTCCCTCTTGTTCCTGTGTACAGTGTAATTAGGGACGAGGCTGGGGAGGTGAAGCCACATTCCCTTTTTGATAATGCATATTTATGGCGAGATCAATTAAATATGCCTGCACAGTGCGGCAGGGAAGAGAGCTTGGAGCTCTGCGAGACTATTTGCTTTTTAATTGGAATTCTTCTTTAATCCCACCAGTGCCATTAGCACCAGGCACTGCTCTCACACACAGACCTAATGGCCCCACTGCAGAACCTCTATTTTTCAATTAAAGAGCTATGAAGGAGATATTATTGGGGAAACGTTTTCGACATCAGCGCGATGGACCCGAGGTCCCACGTCCACTGAGGTAATGGGTCATTTACTGTAGGACACCGCTTAGTGACACCGCTTCCGGAAGCATCCGCAAATAACACAAAGGCGGCTGTTAAGGACTGTGGGCTCTGGCTCTTCTTCTCTGGGAAGTGGGGAAGAGGACCAAAAGAGGAGGAATATGGTGACAAAGACCTCTTGCTGCCAAGATAGAGACTTTTGCAAGCATTCGCCCTGGACAGAATGTTTCAGAAAAGAGGTAGATTGGTGTACCTACATTTCAACATCCATCCATCCATCCATCCATCCATCCGACTGAACTCGCACACATAGGCACCCAATTCAAGATCCGCCTACACACTTTACATATATCTGACTAAATGACCACTGGACTCATGGGGTATGTCGTCTCAGCACTATACTGTACATCTCCATACACACATTAATACCATCCATCCATCCATACATCCATCCCTCAGCGCCAGGGTTAACATTCTTTTTCTAACTATGTAAATCACTCTGCACCACCATGTTACTTTCTTTGCAGCACTCTGTATTCACACAATTCAGAGAATAAACCTTCGATTCCTCACTCCAGTTGCGTGGACTTTGGTTCTCATGGATTTCCTCTGGTTTTCTCCTACTGTCCAAAGACATGCAAATTGGCATCTCTGGCATGTAGAGTGTGCCTGAATGGTGTGTGAGTGTGAATGGTGTGTGAGTGTGAATAGGCTCTGTACCCCCTGCAACCCAGTATATGATAATCGGTTACAGAAGATGGACGGATGGATGGATGGATGGACAGACTATACCTATGGGTTGACTTTCTGATTGCTGCCCTGTTCCAGACTCACCATAACCCTCTACTGGATGTTAATTATGACAAACGGACACATTGAGAGTGGTAGCTATATCAATGTTAACCATGTGCCACTGCGATAAAAACGAACCCCTAGAACGAGGCCTTTCTTGATTTGTCAACAATGAATGCTTTGCAGTGCCACTCAACCGACGGGAATTATAGCATGCAGACAGGGAAAGTGCTAAAAACCGCAGTTCGTCTCACGGCTTGAGCGAACTGCCACGCCACAGCGCGAAGGTTCTCTATGGCGCGCGACGAGCGCGGCGTCTGCGAGCAGGAAGACGGTAAATAAAGAACACAGCATTATGCTTCTGACAGTCAGCTGGGGTCCCACTGAGCCGCAAAGCTTCAGAGAAATTACATTAAACTGTGAGGCTGAGCCAGTGAAGTGTTTGTCACAAAGACGGCAAAGCTTGCGATAAACAAGTAACCTCGCTTACGAAGAAAGACGTGAGGGAAAAAAAAAAAACATTGGCACTGAATTCCGCTTTCTTTTCCCAGAATAAACATTTCGGTCTTTCACGCCCAAACATTATGGAAACATGTGCGATATTATTTCCATTTTCTCCATATAAATAGCAGTCATCATTGCATTCAGAGATGAATGGCAGTTTAAAATTTAAATGAAGTGTTTCACATTGTAATTGGGTTTTCAGGGGGCTGCTAAAATGGCTGTTCGCTTGTGGTGAACGGGCGACGGCGTGATTGTGCTCTGTGGCAGAGCATCAGTGTCACTGTGGTGTGATGCACCATACACAGATAATATCACACATCCATAACGCATGAAAACAGAAAGCACACAAGCCATATTTCTAACATTCACTTTGGGTTAATAGTTCTGATACATATTAGTGTATTTTTAATAAATGGATTATGCAGTATATTTGCACAAAAATGAAACCACCTCCTTACTTCTCCCGGTGAGGGTGGCATTATGCCAAGTAGCTCAGACCAAACCAAACTCTATCTTGTCCTGGGAGTGTTCCCTAGCCAGCTGGGAGACACGGTCCCTGTGGCGGGACCTGGGTCTGTCCCGCGGCCTCGGCCCAGTGGGACCTGCCCAGAATGGCTCCCTCAGATAGCGACCATATGAGGATTCCACTCCTGATGGCTGTAGATGCGATCGGGAGCTGAGCCTGAACAGCAAACAGAAATAGGCAATAAACCGAAATGCCTGTCAATCTCACGTTTATTCTTAGAGAAACAGAATGATCACTGTTAATAATAATACTGTGACCTTCGCCAGGAAAAGCAATCTGATGGGGACAGACAGACAGACAGACAGATAGATAGATAGAATTGTTCCTAATGTTCTTATGGACTGTTATTCTATCCTGGGTCTCCCTAGACTGGATAATATTAATACTAATGGGGGTGGTTTGGCTGAGTGGGTTATCCCTCTGTACCAGTGATCAGAAGGTTGCCTGTTTGCATTCCACCCTCAGCAGAGTAGTCACACCTCCGTTGGGCCCTTGAGCAAGGCCCCTGACCCCCTGCAATGCTCCTGGGGTGTTGGATGAATGGGTCGATCCTGCACTCAGACCCCAAGCTTGGCTCTCAACTCTGCGTGTATGTCTCAGAAAACGAGAGAGAGCAGTACTGGGATATGCGAGAAGAGGCATCTGCAGTGCAGACATAGCACGGGGCCGAAGTTTGCCAGGTCTCCTTCGGTGTTATCGCAGCCATTCCAGCTTCCCGGGATTACTGCTGGCTTCGTGCCGCCGAAGCGAAAAGACTCCCTTAAAGCGCTGTGTCTGACCCCCACAGCTAGCCCCCGCGTAACGCCTATGATCCGGCCGCTCACGTGGGAGGCCGGGCCCGCTTAACGAGGCCCGCTCCAACGTTCGTGCGCGGAGCCCTCCGGAATATTAACGAGCTGAGGGTGCCGACGACGAACAAAAGGGGAATTTATCCGGCAACGGGGCTGAGCGGAGAGGCTGATCCTGGGAGAATCGCGGGGAGATCGCAGCTGGGATGGGCTTCTCAGGATGGATTTCTCAGTGGATGCTGTTCCATCTTTGTCCTTTTACACCAGAATCATGCAAATCAAAACAATCTACAACTTAGTTAATTTAAAGTTTTAAAATGAGTCGTATGTATAGAACGGTATGGGACATAGTACAAGTCATTTCAGCTTAATGGAATAATAGTGACTTTTTGGCAGGAATAACATTAATCTCATTATAAAATATTTTGTGATTCACCTGCCAAAGGATATATTATAGAACATCTGTTCATGTCATTTGTTTAAATGTGCGTCTTGCTGGGGCATTACATTAAAAACAGCGTGTCATCAGTCATGTGAAATATTTAAAGAAAAGGTGAAATATTTAAGATACTCGTGGCTGTTTTTCTCAAGGTGACTTGAACACATTGTGCTGTAGCTGTGCTGGTAAAACAGGCAGATGGCAGAACCTCTTTTCTAAAAGTGATTGTATTGGGAAAAGAAAAGAACTAGGGGAAAACAACTAGTTTTATAACAAAGGCCACTGACATCCGGGTGAGAAATGAGTCTCTTGACCGCGGTGCAGATTTCTGCGCGTGTGTACAAGCAGATGGCTGTAGTTTCTGTGCGGGGTAAAGGCCGACAGGGCACCCGGAATAAACGACAAAAGACACAGCTACCGTGTTATCGACAGAACGGTGTCACAAGTAAAAGCGGGAAAAGAGAATGGTGAATTGGTTTGTCTCGCATTGTATTGCACGACTCTTTGCCTAATCTCCCTGCTCCCACTCCTTGCAACTGTGACATAAGAATTTCACTTTGTTTCTCATGTTTCAAACACGTACGACAATTAAGAATTCGGAACCCGAAACATGAAACTTGCCCCTCATTTGCTATCAGAATGACACCGATTCCCATACAGGTATCTTTTTTAACCCTTCACTAAAACATCAAGATAAAATGTGAACGTAATACAGAGCCAGTGTTTGATCAGCTGCCTTATTTAATATTGTTCATGTAGTGGATGTCCATCCATCCATACATTCATACATCAATCCTTCTCTGAGCTGTTCTTGCAATAGAGAGTCTGGGAGCCAATCTGAGGAGGCAGAAGACTAATATTCAATTGGGGAAAAAAATGGCCTTATTTTACATGGCTACTGTCATCTCTTTAAATAACAATAACACTATATCACTGGAGTGTATTAAATAAAGTTAATTTAAACTAAGCTACACATTCTACCAGGGTTCAGCCAATAGAGAGGTGGTCTGGCTCACACTCATTTCCATAGTCCCACATTGTCAGAAAAGTTTGGAAATTTTCTGGGATAAAAATATGTTTCCCCAAAAAGTCTTTTTTTTTACGATTATTTTTTGGCAGCGGATCTCGGCGGGCACACGGAGAGTATTCCCCCGGCGATCTCACTGGGTCACCGCTAATCCGCTCAGACTTCTAATGAAACGAACAAAGCCGGTCTGGGAGGAATTGCAGAGCGCAGGTATTGCAATAGGGAAGGTATGCAGAAAACTGGCTCTTACCCTGCCTTCCTCTCTCATCTGTTCCCCTCATAAGGACTTTTACGGCAGAGCTGGGAGAGTCTTACTTCACATAAGCCCCTGTAACTAATGTCAGTCTGGGCTTCAGGAGGTCGTTTCAAACTAGACTGTAATTCCAGTGTCACCCTTCATATCCCAGTTGCTGAACCGGGTGCCTATGCGACTTAAATACAGACTCAGCAAAGTACAAGTGTACATCAATTCTATATGAAGCATTTGTATTAACACTAATACAAACTTTTTAGCAAGTCTTAGCTCATGCATTATTCAGATGGAGAATGAAGGTGCATTGAGGTATGGAGGTGATGTGTGACTCTGTGGGTTTGATGATCTGAAGGTTGCTGGTTCAATGAATATTTTCAACGTTGGGCCCTTAACCCCATTTAGTCCAGGGACTGGCTAATCTTGCTCGTCTCATATAATATATCACCAATGTTGGGGCAGGACGGTGGCACAGTGGTAATGCAGTACAATACATCTATAATTCTTATACCAACCATTATAATGCGTTATGAAGGTATCTATAATGCATTATAGATGAGATCTTCATTGAAGCTTATGAAATATTATAATCAACACTATATTGTTTAGGTGGTGGGGGGCACGGTGCTACAGTTGACAGCACTGTTGACTTCTGGAACCTGGTTTTGAGTGTCCGGCCAGGTTCCACGTATGTGAAGTTAGCATGTCCTCCCTGTGTCATCGTGGGGATTCCTGGGTACTCTGGTTTCCCCCCACAGCCCAAAAACATGTTGTTGCTAACTGGAGTTATCAAATTGCCCATAGGTATGAATGGTGTGTGAGTGTGCCCTGTGATTGGTCAGTGCCCCATCCTGGGATGTTTCCTGCCTTGCACCCATAGGCTCTGGACCCCACATGACCCTGAATAGGATAGGTGGTTACAGAAAATGGATGGATATCACAGATATGAATATGTGATGGATAGATAGCCAGGAAAGCAGTTTGTTATTAAGCTTGTTTAGGTTTCAGTGTTAAGGTTTCGCTTGTCAGTGTCAAGGTGCTGAAATGTGCCTCTGGCAGAACCCCTGACCTTTCAGTTGGCTTTTATGTGACTGTGAACAGTAGCTGGAGAAGACAGTACTGAAATCACCGGCTACCGTAGCAACCACTCGATGACGTGAAAGAAACCTTCTTGAAATTTAAAACTCTTCGATATTTCGGAATTTTGCCAAGAATGTTAATGTTTAGCCGTACACATTGTTCATCGCCTTCTTCTAGTCATCGTTTCCCCAATTATTTCAACATAATTTTTTTTTTGGCTAAAACTGGGATATTTTAGTATCATCCGGCTTTTAAAAGCTGATGTGTTTTTCAAAGCCGTGTAACTTGGCTGAGCTGAGTTACTCTGAAGACTCTGACAGCATCTTAACCTGATTTCACCGCGTATGCGGAGGACGGCAGCCTGAATTAACGAGCTGGTATGCGGGGCTGCCGAAAACACCGCCCGCACCTGCGATTTCTGAGTGCTCGCAGATAAAAATAGATACGACGGCAGCAAAGCGCTGGACGACCCACAAGGATTCGACAAAACTCCAAACTTACTCCCGGCTCTCCTGCGAGGGATCCACTCCTGAAACCAAACCGCAGAGCCTTGTGTTTAATAAAAACCTACAGAAGCATTGGTGCTACGAAGAAGCCATTGACCAGCCATACTGTGAAATTGTACTTCATAGCTTCGTATGTCGTACTGTATCCCAGTTTTTGTTAGATGCTGAATGTTGCACAACCACTGTTTAAGGCACCGTCTCACTTTGGTTATAGTTAGTTTGTATAGACATCAAGAGTATATATATTTCCTATTTGCAATATTGCAGTAGGGTTTTTATTATTAACTCAAACATGTATTTTCTTTTACACCTACTTTAATTATTCAGTGTTTATTGTCTTGTTTGTCCAATACAAAGCAAAATGTCAAGTTGAATTCTTGTGCAGTAAGTGTCACTTAACTTGGCCGTTAAAACTGATTCTGATTCTGACTACAGACAGGAGTCACTCTCTTGACCAGGCAGTTGGTTTCATTAGAGGCTGTTTGTCTCCATGCAAACTTCTGGAAAGTGGAATAGTGGTTATGGAACCAGAAAATCGAAATTTCCCAGAAAGTCTCGGCATTTTTCTGCCGGACTTCCCGTCGCTGCCGACATGTCCAAGGTCCGCCGATCCCTTTCTGGCCGGGACACAGGAGATAGGGGTTGCCTTTGGGTTTCCCGTGACTTTCCCAGTGCATGTAGGGAGAAGATGAAACTTTCTGCTAGAAAAAGAGAAGACAGAATAGCAGACTAGCAAATCCTAGCAGAACTCATAAAGCAGGGATTGCAAGATCTTCCTTAGGATAGACTGAATCTGTATCAACTGACGCCCCTTTGAAGCTATCATTATTTTTCGTCACCTTCTAACTGTTAACAAAACACATCATGTGATAAATTACATTTTATTTATTTAGCATATGCTGAATTCCCAAGGGTGTTTATTGGGAAAGCAGAGTCAGTCAGTCGCTAGAGCAACTGGGAGTTAAGGGTCACACTGAAGGGTCCAGCGGTGACATCACTCTGCTTTCTCAGGGATTTAAACCAGCAAACTTCTGGTGACAGTTACAGTGTCCTAAGTGGACCCACACACCAACCACTGTCAACACTCCACCCATTAAGAGTACATCAGCTCAATTCTATTACCTTTCTTACTTATTTATCACTGATTTAAAACCATATCAGAAATCACTGAATATTCAAAGACAGACATGTGACAGAAGCACCCAGAACCAACTCAAGAGTAATAATTTTAATCACGGCACTATAAGAATAACAATGTCTTTCTATTAGGCTCCAGAAGAGTGTACTGGAGTCCGGAGCACCTGTGTGACTCTATAATACGCAATGAACCGAGGGTCCTGGCACAGTTGCGCATTTCCCGCTCGCTAGTGCCTCACTTTCCGTCCTGCATTCCCATCTCACCACATGGCCTTCAAAATGGCCGCCCTGTCTGATTTGATATTGCGCATTTCCAAGCGTAAAATGCGCAGATGTGTTTTCTTGGGTGCTTCCAGCTCTGGTGCTCAGGAATTGGCTATGGGAAGATAAATCATACTCGCCTCCCCCTCCTGATGGGTGAGCCCCCCCCCCCCCCCGTAGTACATGAGGGGTGGGGGCACTTGGCTTTCATACTAAATGTTCCTGTGCATGTCATCTCATCCAAGCCCGGCAAGCTTATGAGTGTCGCTAATCAGGCATACCGAGGGCGCCCTTCCTGTGACATACTCGCCTTCTCCACACATACTGGGAATCAGATGGTACAGCGAGCACTGCAAAATACTTATGGCCTGGCAAAATTCTGCATAACCCCCCTCCCCTCCCCAACACCCAATGCCTTTATGCAAAAAAAAAGTGGCACGGAATGTCCTAAGTCAGCAGTCAGTAATGTGATGTAGAGGCTGAGGCACTGGATTGGAAAGCAGGGAGATATCAGTTGCAAATCCAGTGTCTGCCTCTGTTACAGTGCTCAGCAATGTTCGCTATCTATTGCTGGTGTGAATTACCTTACGCTAATATTGTTTCTGAAATATATTCCATTCCATACACTGAGCAGAAGAGCTTTGTAATACAATGAAAACTGAGGGGTAGATTTAGTTTTACTTTATCATGTCAGAAGTATCGGTAATTTCCCCATGTCTGAGCTGCATTTACTCTCATTGCACATACATCGGTTACTGTAAATGTTAGAAGTCGAGCGAGAGTGCACCCCCACCCCCCCACCAAGCAAATATGTACACCTGGTATACGGAAATCTGCCCTGCATGGTCCCGAATTCGGCGGAAGATCTGACAGCTTTCTGCGCTACAGAAAACCATTGAAGAGATTCCGGAACCAAGAATTAGGACCATGTGCTCAGTTCTGCACACTGACCGCGGAGTAGCAGGAAAACCACAACCGCGGCCTGCTGCCGTACTCTCACCTTGCACCGTGCAAGAATAACTACTGAACAATAAAATGCCTGGAGAGCAGCATCCTTCAGGGCGATGTCCATGAGTTACTCATTTCCTGCCATCCTGGTTTCATATCAAACAACGGACAGTGGAGAGGTTATCTTTGAAAGCATGGCACGATTGATAATGGAACCGGAGAACAAAGCATAGCTATAAAATCAGCGTGGACAATCCGGAGAGCGAGCTGGCTGTTCTTCATGCCCGCCGTGAGTGCTTCTCATCTTCACAGGGACTTTTACGGGCAGAGACGCACCTGCGGCTCAGGAGTGGGCACCCCCCACCCCAAGGAAGGAAATCTACTGATTGCTCCAACTGACATCACCGGCTTTCTAATGGGAAGTGACTCCCCAGAGAACAGCCAGCATAAATGCTCCGGAGAAGTCAACACACTGAATGGAAAAACATGCTTGACACTCCATTCATGCTCTTGCATGCACACATGCAGCAAATTACAAGATGCGGCCCCCCAACAATAAGCAGACTTATATTCCCCTCAATTCAGTATCCATCCATCTTCCATAACTACTTGTCTAGGAAAGGCTGGGTTTCTTGTCAAAATTATACCCCATCCAGCCCCTGAAACAATTTGCCTTATTTAGGGTTGCAGGGGGTCTGGTGCCTAAGCTGGAGGCTACAGGCACAAGGCGGGGAACAACCCAGGATGGAGTACCAACCCATCACAGGGCACATTCACACCTACAGGCACAAGGCGGGGAACATCCGAGGATGGAGTACCAACCCATCACAGGGAACATTCACACCTACAGGCACAAGGCGGGGATCATCCGAGGATGGAGTACCAACCCATCACAGGGCACACTCACAGCTACAGGCACAAGGCGGGGAACATCCGAGGATGGGGCACCAACCTGGAGAGAACATGCAAATGCCACACAGATGGAGCCATGGCGAAGACTCAAACCCTTTCATATTGATATGTTTGTGTTTTGCTGTTTTGAGGGAAATATATCAGCTTAGAATCAGCGTAATGAAATAACTTCTCCAGGGAAAAGACAGTGTTCATATTAAAGAAACACGGCATAGTACACAAGGCAGAGAGCTTAGCCAGAACATTCCTTATATCAAGCGAGAGGCGAGAGGTTTTAATGAATTTAGCTGTCAGTTTTGCCTGGAACATTGCGGCAAGCAAGGTAAATATATATTAGAGTCCGGCCCCCATCTTTCCAAATCTGTCTCTGAAAATGAAGTACTGAGCCCTGGGTTCCAAAGGCGCTGAAAACATTTCTCTTCCTGCCTCTGCCTGACTTTCTGGGCACCTCAGCCACACGTCAGCATTGCTGCACAGCTTTTCCATTAAGATTTCATTTGGCGATCAGTCAAAAACATCATAATTAATTCTCACTGGACCCTGCTCAGGTGTAGCCACTTATATACCTAAGGATATATAGACAGTTCTGTCATGAACTTTTAATTACAAGTCCAGTATTAGAGGTATTAAACGGCTTTTCTTTCCTGTGTCTGAAAACGTCATAATTTCTTTAATTTGTGAATGTTTTTTTTCTACTGCAATTTTAATCATGTCTGCATTTTGTTTATTCTTTAGGTAATACGAAGAAATGTCGGACTGAGGGTGAAAAGTGATTGGAGGAGCCATACCCAGTAGTTATGCTAGCATTCATCATGCAGTTTCAAACTAGGCAACGCAAACAACAGTTATTCAGTTTTAATTTGTCAATAAGTTGACCATAATTGTTATTATGAAGGATTATTGTTCATCATATAATTTTAATATTATTTTTTCAATGTAAATCTTTTAAAAAAATAATAATGATCAAGTATATAAGTATGTAAAAGTCGTAGTTAAATAAGTACCAGCAATTGCAGGTGTTTTATTGTTCACACTATATTGCTGGACACACTGTATCTTTTTCGGCATTTTACTATACATGTCCCTTGCTGGTAATAACAATTCAACTCTAAACTAAGCAGCCGAAGCCAGAAATACCTGCCCCAAGTTGCCATTAGTCTATCACCGGCAGCCTAAACAGTGGGTGGCCAACCAGTTGGGTTGAATATGGACAGCTGCAGGTAAATGGTTGACAGGGCGGACCAAGAGAAATGGAAAGTGCAGGTCAACAACGGCTTTGCAGCAATCAGAAACTTCCAGAGGATCAACCACGGGTAAAGGATTTACGTGGCGTTTGGTCGGACTCCCTCTCAACTGAGGTTTTCACATCTCCTATTTTGCAGCCCTTGCACTTTGCATAACCTGTACAGGATGCCAGTCAAGACCAGCTTATGCAAATGACAGGTAGTAGAATTACTTACGTATTCTACTATTAGCTTGTGATGCCCTATGAAATTTAAATAGTTTGGAGTTCATTTAGACGCCAGCACTGTCGCAGCCTTCTGAGCCACACCTGTTCTGCATTTTAATTTAAGGGCAGCTACTATTTAGCTCACAGGTCAACGCTGTGGCGTGAAACCGTCTTTCTTGCATCTGTGGGAATTCCAGAGTTCCCAGAATGAAGACAAGGGAGACCGGGAGTGAAATCTGGCCACTCGAATCAGACATAGAATAAATGTCAATGCATGGTGGAGGACCATGTTGCTCACCAGCCCAGATTGCTTTCACTTCCAGGAGACAAGTGGGAAAGACGTTCTGGTAACATTTTATTTAAAGCACCCATGTACGGTATAGTGCATTATTCATACCTTCATAATGCATTATAATGCATTAATAAAATATTATAAACATGACTATAACTATTTATAAAAAAGCATAACCCATGTTTATTTTGCATTACGAATGCTCTATGAAACTTATCCATAATAAACTACAGATACCTTCAAAATGCATTATAATGGTCGGTATAAGCATTAAGGATGATTTGCACTGCATTATAAAGGTATCTATAGTGCATTATAGAGCTTCATAATGCAGTCATAATACATAATAAACAGGGCTATAATGTCCTATACTTTTTTTATAAATATGCTTTATGAATGCATTATAATGGGTTAAGAATGTATATATAAATGTTTCTAAAAATTTTGCCTTAAGTAAAGTGTTATCAAGTGAAGTGTTACAAAGGTTCCTTTTTTAATGGCAATACTGCTACTAAGCAGGGTAGAGTGAGTTTACAGGGTGTCTGCTGCACTTAGCCAAAGGCACCACTGTGTAGTCATCAATAGCCTTACACAGGATCCTTCATGACGAGAGATACAAACACAATGTTAGTAGGAATGACACACAGTTGTTTCTTTAGCCATTTGCATCATTAATGCATACTATACCTCTTTAGAGATTAATGGCAAATTGTATTAGAGCACCTCCAAGCCTTTTGTCCTATGTCACTATTCGATTAAAAGGTGTGAAGGCCTGTTTGTGGTTCCATTCCACTCATCTGGCCAACTAGTTGAAATGGGAGAAAGCCAGCTGGCCAAGGATAAGTTTGCGCATCTGGTATGATAGTTAGCAGCAGTAATATCGCCATTTGTTTGGATTTTTATGGGATGGGACTGCATCTGAAGAATCCGGGGTGGCAGAATTTCACATATGATCCAGCGTGTAATAAATCGGTATGTAAAACTGGGGGCTGGAATGCAGAATTCTCTGGGAGTCATGGCAGTAATCTGCAGAGGTGCATATGGTCCAAACGCCAACAGCCGAAATGGTACAAAAGAGAGCAGCGGATGGTTAAATGACTGTCATAGCGAAAAAGCGAAAAATGTCCGATTCTCATTAACCCATGATGTCTTAACAGATGCCTGCAAGACTATTTTAACTGACAGACCATTTTCATTAATTTAAGACTTTAGCTTCAGCAAAATAGTTAACTTGGTATCAGAAGCAATTGGAAATGGTTTTGCTCATGATTTGCATGTTTCGGACAGTGTGAGTCCACTTGTGATTTTAACCTGAAACCCATCGATCCATCCATCTATCCGTTTTCTGTCATTTCTCAACTGCATCTCAGGGATTTTTGAATATCTGGAGGGACAAGAGATGTATTAGTATAGGGTGTTGATGTTCTGGTGTTTATGTACAAAAACATGCATCCTTCCTTACTTCCAGTTGTTGTGGTTGGTCTGCATTACGTACGGCAGTCTTCAGAGGTCATCGGTCAGTCTTGCCCAGTTGTTATGTTTGGTCTGCATTACGTACAGCAATCTTCAGAGGCCTTGGGTCAGTCTTCCCCTGTTGTGGTTAGTCTGCAGTATGTACGGAAGTATTCAGAGGCCTTAGGTCAGTCTTCCCCAGTTGTTGTGGTTGATCTGCATTATGTACAGCAATGTTCAAAGGCCTTAGGGCGGTCTTCTCCAGTTGTTGTGGTTGGTCTGCATTACAGATGGCAGTCTTCAGAGGCCTTAGGTCAGTCTTCCCCAGTGATTTTTCCAAAGGCCAAACTCTATCTAGCACAAAACCAGGGTTTCTTGTACTCTAATGTTTGTATAAGTCTTCAAATGTGTAGAGTGTAGTGTTAGTTGTGGTAGGGGTCTGGTGATGATAAAAGTTTGAGATATATTGCCTATATACTTCCCACTTCCTACTTTTCAGACCAGACATACTGGTTTCTTTGTTTTGCTTTGTGATTTTTCACATATTGCAAAATCTTCTGCTTGCTGCCTCTTCAGAAAAATGCTTTTTTTTTAGTTGTATCATGCCTTACATGACCATGGCATAGAAGACTCCTTCTCACAGCCTGGACCTTGGTGCCAAATAACTCCGCTGAGTGAGAATGTGACCCTCAAACAGGTGACCTTTAAGTGCAGTTTCAGTTCTCCGTTGCATTTTCTGCCTCCGACTTGCCCAGTTTCTTCAAATTTCTTTGACAGCTCGAAAGACACAATTTTGAAAGTCTATTGTAGTGGCTTCTTTGTTTCTGCCTATATCCTTGTTATGGTCATTTGTTTTTAGATTTAATGTCTGTCAAAGTGTGTTAGCTTAACCATCTCAAAACCTCTCCTCAAGTCACCCCGGTGTTTGATGTTAGGATCCACTCTACTCGTATATTTGTTGAATGTGACTAGTACACCTCTTTTGGCTATTAAGTACTCATTAAGTGAAATTAGTTGAATTGGTGGTAAAATGTAACAAAAATACTGAACAAGTAGAGCATCCCTGAGCAGACATTTGGCAGAAATTATAGGTCGTCAACAAGATTTGAGTCACGTTTTTGGAGAACAGAAGAAATTATTGTAATTGTATTACTCTTTATACAATAACTGAGAGTGGCCTGGTTATTGTTTAAAAGACATTTAGCTTGTCTGACGTCACTTTTTAAACCTTGCTTGTTGATCTATGACGGGGTGACAGTTCTAAATCAAAAATACTAATCTCTTCAATTAACTGCTTGCCTTTTCAGACACCGTAGTGTTACAAAACACACTGAGTAATAACTATGTGAGACTCAGGACTCAGGGGCTCCTTACACTCATGTTCTAAGGAAATTATCAGTTTGCTTCTCTTATGTCCAGCTGTACATCTAGATTTGCTCCATTGAGCTGAGGTTTTAAAAGTGATCCCTCTTGTTTTTTTCAGGATATCAAACATACTCCTGCTTCATCAATATTTAAAACCAGGTTAAGATGATTTAGCTCGATATTATATACTTTCAGTGAAATTCGAATGTATCCAAGAACATGTGCGAAGGCCTCTGCAAGAAAACGTATCCAATCTGTGTCCGCAAGGCTCATTAAAGGTCACTTAAGACAAACTGATCCAACTCGATTATGGCGACTGCTTACAGTCGAGCAAATAATGGATTAAGTATTGAAAAGTGGAAGAGTCCCACTGACTTATACTGTACACTGTAGCTGAATCGTGTCACGGTTATGTGGTGAGAAGGGGCTCAGTGTGGAGCTGTGCCAGATTAACAGGACAGCGGTCGTGACATGGCTTAGCTTGTGCTTTGAAAGGACAGAACAAAGTATCAGAATTTGTCCGGAGGGATAAATTCCAGCTGTTTCTGTCAACACGGGCCCCAGAATCACAGACAGACTCGTCGCACTGATGTTGACAAACACATCTACTGTATTTATTTTTTTATTTTTGTCCTTCTTTTAACCAGCAATTTAATTATCTTCTTAAGCGCCTTGAGTCTGTTCTGTGTCACCTATGGCTCCCAATAGAAGGTGTGACAGCTTGGATACAACCAGGGCAAGTACATGTAGAAATTGAAGGGGTCAGCTTAGATTAGCATGGTCAAAAGAGATTAAAACATACTCTCATATTCGATAACTGCAGAATTATATACTCTGCACACATGATATAAAGTGACATATAGTCCATCCCATAATATGCCACATGTGGTGCCATTAACCTAATCATCCTGGGACTAGGGGACTTTTCTGGTTATATGTATCTCAAATACACCCCATGTAAAAGCCCCATAAGGTGTTCCGGTTTGGTTCATGGGCTTGTTATAGACACACACACACACAAAGGTCTGTAATTATATCATTGTGGGGACTTTCCATTCAATCCTATGGGGAAAACTTTAATCCCAACATGACGACCTCAACCCCGACCCAGTGCTAAGCTTAAATAAGCATAAATACAAGACTTTTAGCATTTTTAGTTTGACTGCATTCACAGATATTTATGGGGGGCTAAAAAATGGTCCCCACAAGGTCAAAATAACAAGTTTTAATTACATTATGGTCACACACACACACAGACACACACACACACATATATATATATATATATATATATATATATATGTATGTATGTATGTATGTATGTATGTGTCGGGTACAATCAAGAAGGCGAAGGAAGCCGTGGATCCGAATAAATGGGGTTTATTGCGAGGTAACTACAAGGCACAGCAACGTTAATGACAGGACTGGGGAAACGTACTCGAACACGGACGGAAATATACAAGACTCAGTGGAAATAACAAGAAACAGCTGGTAACAATTGGGATTGCACACGAGGTTAATGATGGGGCGTGGTACATGAGGTTAATGAGGGGGCGTGGCACACATGGTTAATGAGGGGGCGTGACACTTGAGGTTAATGAGGGAGGCGTGGCACACGAGAGGATTGGACGAGCAGCTCATGACATATATACATATAAACATACATACATTATATATA
>JAODJX010000015.1:1045926-1059229 GCA_026776945.1 Isichthys henryi
GGGGTCTGTTGACTCTTTTCCGGGTCGGTTATGGGGGGATAAAGACCTGCTTTGTGGGGGCAGCAGTGGTACTGGCCCTGAAATTCCATAGGCGTGAGTTTGTGGGGAGGTGGCTACAGTTGCACGAGGGCTATGCAGCCTGCTGAGTTTTCTTTGGCGTTACCGCGGTGACGACCGTGAGCCCGAGGCATGGGTCGGCCGGCCGCGGCTTCCGTCCCGTGCGTAGCAATGCTGTTTGGAGAAGGGGATCGATTCCAGCGTGCCGCCGCACCCCACACAGACGCTCGCTTCATTTGAAAGCGCTGTTTGTTTTCTCAGCTTCCTCTAACCAGGGCAGTGGAGAGAGAAGCAGAAAGAAACATTTTGGTCTGTATGTGAGCTGGGCAGTTTGCTTTAACTGATTTGGTTTGTATTTTGCCTCTGGCTACACGGTAGTACAGACATGGCCGCGGGGGGCGAAGGCACAAGACCCCCCCAGAATGTGACCTCGAGCATCAAAACGGAGAGCGGGGTGTCATCGTGGAGATAGGCAGTTCTGGTTTCGCGGACCAGCAAGAATATGAGGGTCAGCGGTGACCCAAATCCCCGCCCTCTGTGTGGGGGATTTATTTGCCTTTTTTCAGTTGGAGCAACTGACTACATCCACCCCCCATGGTGGGGGCCAGAACACCCAGCTCTGGGATGGCTTGTGACAATTGATTTACATTTTATTTATCTAGCAGACACTTTTAGTCAAAGAAAACAGAGTCAGTCAGTCTCTGGAGCAACTGGGGGTTAAGGGCCTCGTTCAGGGGCCCAATGGTGACATCACTCTGCTGTCTCTGGGATTTAAACCAGCAAACTTCCTGTCACAGGTACAGTGTCCTAACCCACTGACCCACAGATCATGCCCACCCAAAAACAAATGTTTTCACCCCCATCTCTGTTAAAAGTTTTATATAAACATGCAGTATTATAGCTTAGCTGAGATTGAGGGGCCTGAGAGTTTGCAATACAGGAGACTGTTCTTGTTGTTGTTATTGAAGTGAATCTGCTATCTGTTTACTCATTAATAGCTTTGGTATGACATGTTTCATACTGTAAGTGTCAGAGTTGTCGCTCGGAGCCTCAAGCTAGCAGATGCGGAGGGACCTGTATCCAGGGTTAGTTGCTGAATGTGCTAAAAGTCTCTTTAACAACTAACCCCATTCAACGATTGTCATTTCAATACTTATTTGTTGACAAGAAGAATATTCCGGTCATAAATCCATGAAGGCCAAAGCTTAAGGCTACAGCTGAGTGTTTCTTTTTTTCCCCCGATTGTGGTTATTTGCTGAGAACCTGTCCAATTACGGCCAGGAAGCGCAGATGCGGCAGAGAGCATTCCAGAAGCTCAGAGCTCCCGAAATAGCAGCATTCTTTGTCTGCGGGGTCGGTCGCTTTCCCTGGCTGCCGGACCTGGGAGCTCGCGCTCCCTTCCTGCCACCCTGCATCCCACCTCTGCCGACTCGCACTCCTTCGCCTCCCAGCTCCCGGTTCCCAAGGACCATCATCAATCAACCTGCCGCTTTGGGATCAGGTGCAGCCATCATTATGGCTCATGCGCTAACAAATCCATTTCCTTTTACTTTAGACCCAGCCTTTGTGGATACCGAGAGGATGCTGAAAATATATTACCGATATATATATATATGTATATATACATAGCATACATTTTCTAATTTAATAAAAATGCATTAAATGTGCAGTTTTCCATCCGTCTTCCACAACTGAACAGGGTCACACTGAGCCTGTAGCTTATCCCAGGAAACACAGGGCACAAGGCAGGGGACGCCCAGGACAAGATGATGTATTGAAGGTCTAATATGTTTTTACACTGCCTGAATATTTTATATTGCTTTGTGGTGGACAGTGGGATTATTTTTGGCATCGGCCACTGGGCATAGGTTAGGGTTGCCGAATAAATATGCCAAGTAAAAGTCAATTAGGTCAGTTTTCTCTAAATAGAACCATATGAACAGTTATCATTTTAATGTGCACATTACACATTTGCTACACAGTGAGAATGACATTGGTGATGTAATTCTCAGGACAAAAAGAATGGATTCCGTTCATCAGCAGCAGTGACCCAGAGTCTGTCCTTCAGGGTTTATGGTTTGACTGTTTTTTTTCTGAAATATTGCCTATGACCCATGAAATATTCATCTAACCGGAGATGCTGCTGCCCCCTACGGAAAGCTGATCAGTCCCGCAGTCCAAACAACAATATACAGAAGTGTGGAGAAATGTGGAGGGGCGCAGAGGGGTACAAAGAGATGTGGAGGGGTGCAGAGGAGTAAAGAGGTGTGCAGAGGGGTAAAGGGGTGTGCAAAGGGGTACAGAGGGATGTGGAGAAGTGCGGAGGAATGTGGGGGGATGCGGAGCGATGTTGAGGGGTGCATAGGGGTGTGGAGGGGATGTGGAGGGGTGCAGAGGGATGTGGAGCAATGTGGAGGGGTGCAAAGGGATGCGGAGGGGTGCAAAGGGGTACATAGGGGTGTGGAGGGGTGCAGAGAGTAGATTACAAAGACATTTATGACTGACATAATGTGAAAATTCATACGTATTTATCCGACTTCTCAGCTTGACATTTCTGCTGAGCTGGTTTGAGACATTTACTTGACACGGGAATAATAAAAACAACAACAGCACAGCAGTCCCTCAGGAATAGAACCAGCAACCACCTGGATGTGAGTCCATCATTAAGTCCTTCCCTAACATCTCTTCGTGACCTCTTTGCTTATTCCTGGCTGTTAGGTCAAACAAACACACACAAACACAAATGTATATCCACATAAATGTTTTACTGTTAAAAAAAATCATTGGCTTTCATGAGTAAGACTAGAGCTTAAGTCATGTCTTGTATTGTTAGATATATTGCAGAACCGGCCCCCATTGTGTAAACCCTCCCCCCAATACAGAACAGCAGTTCCTGGACACGGCTGACTGGCAAATGCTGCATTTGTTTGTGCTGGGAGCCTCAAGTCAGCCAGACGTGCAGTTACCAACCAACACAAACAGAAACTTTTATTATAAAGCGACCCCCACTGAGATGAAACATGGGCAGCACCGCCAAAAGACAGGCAGCCGTCATGTTTTCGTACGTGCAAACACCACTTCACCCCTCCTTTCAAATCCCAAAATCCCAGGGATCGCCTACAGCTCTGGGAAATTCATGTTCTAGGGTGAACGGTAAAGATGCTAATTGTGTTACTGACGTTTTAGAGATTAGTCTCTAATTTTGATTAATTTGACAAGTAAGCCACTTTTAACCAAAGCGCCATATAACTGGAGCCTTTGGAGGTTAAGGGTTTTGCTCAAGGGTCCAACAGTGACATAATTGTGCCAGCCTTGGGATTTGAACCAGCAACCTTCTGATGACGTTCACTAGCCCACAGAGCCACACTGTATCCCTTTTGAAGTGCGTGCATTTGGTGTGAACATCACCAGGGTCACACTGCAGGTCACTGCTGTCAACCTGAGGCCTTGCGGCCTGCTTTCTCGTCCCAGTCTGGGAACTGCAGATGTCCGTAGCAGTCTGACCGTGTCTTACCCGCATTTGTCATAATTCAGTTAATGTCCCCACTTCGGCAGCACTCGGCAATCCGCGGACTCAGCCTGTCCCCTGGTGCTGAAGTGCTGATGTTCCGGAAAGCTGCCGAGCAGCATGCCCTCCGCATCTCCGCCTTCAGCTGCCTCTGCGCGAGCCTGGGTCAGCGAGGGTTAATTATGAGAAGAGCGGCTTCGACAACAGGAGGACATATTCATTCCCTTGTTATGTAATAGAGAAAAAAAAGTTCTTGGAAGCTTAATGAAATAAAGACAGGTTGTGTTCAAGTGAAACCTGTACATGCTCTTCCTAATTAAAATTATTCTTAAAACAGATCCAGTTTGCTCAGAGTGACTGAGCCAGCTGGGGTCAGAGCAGACCCCTTCGCAGGTCTACTTAAGGCGTGAGATAATTAGGGCTGGAACAAAGGACGTGTCAGGAGCCAAATAGCGAGTAACGGCCACCAATTAGAGCGCAAAGATGTTTGGGATTTATCTCTTGTGACATTTATAATTTTTCACACAGCTCTGACCCCCAAGGATCCAACTTTTATTAGGTTAACAAGTCTACAGATATACTTTTTTACCCAATTATACTGTATCTCATTGATTGATTATTATGCACTTAGCTGTGTATCTATTTTCTATTGTATACTATTTATGTCCCACTGCCTTATTCTATTCTATTCTATTCTATTCTATTCTATTCTATTCTGAAATGATCTTGTCCAGGGTATCCCCTGCCTTTCTCCCTCAGTTTCCCAGACTGGATATACGGCTATGGATGAGGCAGGGATGGATATATAAGCTGTAATAAGGTATAAATATGACACACACATGCACAAGAAGAAGAGAAGCCCAACAGCTTATATTTCCTAGTATGACAAAGATGCAGCCGGTGACTTCATATTCAAACTGCTTTGAATATATATGCCATCAATATTTTCCGAAATGCTTCGACTGGGGAAAACAGTTGCTGGGATCCCATTTCCCACATACATTTTTTTTTTGAGGCGTGTCTCGCTGTGAAAAACATCTAAAGACATATGACAGGACTGAAAGGATTTAAAAAGTCTTTGTAACAATGGATGGTCGTGGTTCAGATTTTCTTTTTCCACCTGCCAATCGTTATATTCACACAAAAGTAAATGGAAAATGCAAATGTAACTTTAACTCTCATTGATAATTAATGTAACAGTGCATTAGGCGTAATATCAAAATATCACGTCTAGTGCAGTTGCTGATTGGGTATCAAAGGGCCTTTCTCTGTTGTGTCAATGGTTTGGGTGTTGAGTTCACCTCTCTATGGCAAAACTCAGATGGGTGGGGGGGCAAGGGGGGCAGAGCAATGATATTGCCATTAAATCCTCAAGACCTGCCCTGTACATTCAGCGTCCAACAGTCATACCTCCCTCATCAACACGCATCGCTTCCCAGAAGTAACACTAACAGTCCAGAAACAAACTCAACATTCCACTCTGCGCTTCAGTGTGAAAAGCAGCAAGCTGATTTGCATTCAAGAATAAAAACTAGGCCTCGTAATCAACTACGGGCCATAAAACTGAGCAGTACTTGATGCAGAAAACTGGCAAGTATCCAACGGGAAGCGGCTAAAGTGGCAATGATGAACTTCAAAGCCGCCTACATGACCCAGCCTGACATCACTCAGGAGTGCAATCTGGCCGCTTGACCGGACGGTCAATGACCTGCTGGCTATAAATAATTAGCTAAATTAGATGAAGCTGATCATTTCATACAGTGCTTTTGAAGATTTATGGCATGTCATGCAGAGTATAATGAAGATTTATAAAGTTAAAAGTTCTCATTTAGTGGGGTTGCATTTATGCAATTACTTTAGAAATATGAAAAAACACTTGCACGTTTGTACGACATGTTAATTTGGCATGCACACATTTATCCATTAATTAATTCAAATTAAATATGGGAATAATTAATAGCTAACTAATATGTCTTATTGAGAACCTGGCATGACTCAGCTGAACAGCTACTGAATGAACACTGAGAAATGAAGAATCTTTGTTTTACGTTAAAAGATGATGAGGGAGCAGTTCAGAGACTCGGCAGGCAACACTTGTGCCTCACAAATCACGGGGGGGGGGGTCAAATCCCACCCCCTGTTCCGTGTGTGTGTGTGTGTGCTTGAATGGGTCAGTCATCCATTACATTGTAGAGATCAAATGTCCCCACAATGTGAAAAAAACCTGTTATTTTGATGTTGTGGGGGCCATTTTTTTTTTTAAAGATCTGTGACTGCAATCTAAAAATCCTGTGATAGACTAGCATCATGTCCAGAATGTGCCCCTTCCTCGTCCTGGGATAGACTCCAGGTCCCCCCCCCCCTCATTATTCTGTACCAAATAAGCAGCTGGAAGATGGATGGACAGAACAAACGGCGATGCAGAACCAGATGTAAATATGAGCAACATTGTAACATCCGGTATCATTCTCGTCCTGCCTTCTCAGATTAAATCATGGCTGATTGTGCGGCAAACCGAACAGCATCGGCCCAAAAAGAAATAACATGGTAATCAGAGCCACCTCTCTTAATATAAGGACATGACAAACCAACTAATGATGTTCGGGGCTGGGGGGGGGGGACGGTGAACCCAAGATCAGGTGGCCCTAGCAGGAATGCACGCATTCCCCGCAACCTGCAGCTCTGTCAGTCATACGGCTCCTATTAGACGAGGCCATCGCTGCTGAACCCGCCCATATCTACTAAGAGTATCCATCCATCCATCAATCCATCCATCCATTTTCTACGGACAGCAGGCCGTGATCAGGCCACCGTTCCGTGTGCCATCCTGCGTTTCAGTTACTCTGGATGCTCCGTTACTTTTCTAACCCTCCCTTCTTTATTACGGTTTAACACAGCCGTTGAACATAATGTTTCACATAACGATCGGCCATAACGGTGGGTTGTATAGATTTGCGTCCAGAAGTCAGGAATGATTACTCTCCCTGATTCAGCTATCCGGGCAGCGACGGCGTTTACCACCAATCGGGTCCCTGGGTGTTCTGGGGGCCCCATGTTGGCCAAAAACAGTCAATACACTGGGCAGACAAGGGACCCAACATAAATTTTTAAGTAGAACCCAAGAAACATCAAATTGGCCCCTGAATCTCGGCATCGTTAAAGATTCTCAACTGGCCCCGTAAACATCCACAGTAAATGGCGTCCAATGTCGTCATTGGCTGCAAATTGAATAATAACAATAATAATAAAGCTATTGTGATATTCTAATTACTCTCGACTTGCACCCACGCTTTTCATGATGACGTTTCTCATGCTAGATCATGTTTAACGGGCACTTGGAATTAATAATGTCACAAACGTGTGTGTGTGTGTGTGAAAAAGAAAAGATCCACAGGTTATACATCCAGGAATATTGCCAATATCTTCTGTTCGTTTTTCCATTAAATTGTTAAAGCCTTTTCTCTGCCTGTTATATATGTATATATATATACACTGTACAGACATATCACACATCCATAAACATACTGTATGTATAGATACATATATAAAATTTGGCAAATGTCTGAAAAAACATCTTTTTTTTGTTTTGCCTTTTAGCTTACTACACTTCAGTCATGGTTAAAATGTCACTGTCATTTTTATAGTTAATGAATTAATCCCATAATTCCACACAACCAGGAGCAATTTATTAGTTAAATCAGCAGTTAATTTCATAATCAATTGTGTTTTTTATGTAAAGAACAACAGGCAAGACTAATTCCCCAAATAATGTGCCTTCAACTCACTTGAAATTTCGCTAATTATGTTTGACAAAAAAAAAAATGAACACAAAAATAAAAACAAGACAACTTTAAAAAAGTAATTTTAAAAATCTCTTTTATGAATTATGTATTCTGGGAGTTTTTATTATGTTTGTCAGCTTCCCTCTGACTGTATTGATTGTGAAAGTAATGTACACTGTTAAACACACTGTTAGAAATCGTTGTGACATTAATCATTTAGACGGAATTTGAGTGCGGCAGGGAGAGCTGGGACCCTGGGCCCATCGTGTAATAATTTCCAATAAAGATGAATATACAGCAAACAGTGGAGTTATTCATATTACGCGTCATTGGCATCGACAGCTATATATTAGCATTTTCACGTTAGCGAAAAAACCCATCACGTCAGCGTTATTGGCCGGCGGCCACAATCTTCACCTCAAGCTTTCAGCTAGAGTGAAATCTCTGGGAAGCATAATAATTCCTAAGCAGTCTCTCCCCCCCTCGGCCCGGAAGGGCGTAACTACCTCAGCGAACAAATGAACATCTCGCCGTAAAATGATCCACGTAGACAGAGATATGAAGACAATAATATAGTGAAATGAAAATGGGGTAGCTACAGCGTAATTGCTTTTATGGCTACGATACACAATGACCACAGTGATATGAGCCCTCAAAGGTTTTCATACGGCCCAGACTTATCGCAATATCACATCCTGTGCGTATACTTTGATGATATCGCTCCATGCTATCTACACCGGCCATTGGGATGCAAATGAGGTATTCATGCATTTAGGCTTCTGCTATCTTTATTTCTTACGTAATTCTCTGCTTTGAAAGGGAACCATTTTCTACAGAAAACCAAAGGAAAGACAAAGGGATTAGTCGACCTGCAAAATAACAGCCGACGCCCATGTGATGGAAGCGGTTTAAGGAAAGTCCATGTAAGGAAAGATCACATGATAGCTAATAATAAGTAAACCACAGAACGTGTTTGCGAAGTCAAATGCAAGGGAGCACACAAGTACAAACAAATCCAGCAAAGTATTTCAACTGTCTAGTGGTTTAGCTATTCTGTTATTGCACGAATTCCTTCAGGGCGTACATTGGCTAATGTTCCCCATCAGGTTCTGTCTTCATATTGATAGACTAAGACAATGTCTCTCTCTGAAATAAGTGATGGGATTACACAAGAAAGGTGACATAAATATTGGCCGATCACGTGTCTCTGTTTGAAGACTTTCACGTGTCCGCAAATCAGTTCTCTAGATATGTGGGATGAAACACTGGCCAGCAGGGATTTTTGATGTCCTGATTCTCCAACTCTAACACAAATAGAGGCGCGTTAGGAATTTGGAGCCGAGAACATATATTGTGTTTCTGTTTCGCTATGGAAAAATATTCTGATATATTCCGTGGAATGTACAACGGCACAGGCGCCGGGGTAAATCAGCCTTCTGGGGAACTGGTCTAGGTTCAGAGATATTAAATATGTATTATCGCTTTATCCGCTTGCGCTGACACACACTGTGAAAAAAAAAAAACTAAGCATGCTTGCTTATGTCCACAACGTTCATGTCCTCCAACCAAACTCTCCACTCTGAACTACCTGGAAAAAAATATTGCATCTCTGAGCGGTTCTGCATAGGTCTGAGGTTTTCTTTTTTTTAATTTATTGAGCTCTTTTTCATCAGGGTGTCGCTGGCATGCATTTTTCTCCTAAATTGAAAATATAATTGGTCTGTATTTTTGCACGTTGGTGAGATTTCACCTTCACACTCACCTCTCTTGCCTCGCAGAGACTACCGAGGCAGTGGAAATAAGTTTTGGAAGTGGCACAATTTTGTTTTGTTTTGTTTTTACAGTACATTAGTATTCTGCCTGGCATCGGGGGGGGGAGCAGAACCTAATTATCAGATTCTCTGCCTGTAGGAGCGATATAACGGTAAGTACGTCGCCTTTCATTTCCGCATAATTCGATTTCGAGTCCAAAATAAACCGGATTTAAGCAAACGGGCATGTCTGTATTTGATTGTTTGTTTATTGATGCGATACACCAACAGACCACAAGTGCCACCAAATAATAGAATAAATATGTAATGAAGCACATGCCTCGGCTTGAAATTATGTCTGGAAATAAAATAAACGTCAAAACAGATCGCGACGTGAATAGCTCATAGGGTTTATAAACAAACCTCATGACAAATGAACGTTTGAGTGCTGCATTTTTGTATTTCAGAATCTTCATCGTTTCCTAGATAAGTTTTGTTTATCAAATTTTGGTCGGCCTTTAGCTGCCGGTTGAATGACGGATGGTTTTTTCAACGTACTTTGACGCGTCTGTAGCTTCTTAAGGTGTCAGTGGTGTCCGCACTTAAATGGCTGGAGAGACTGCAGCTAAATAGAGTTAATTTGAAGGAATATTAACTTAGTGAAGGGCAAAGGCAGTGCAGTTTTAATTGGAAACATATGGAAATTTCACAAGCATTGGACACTGAGGAATTCCAGTTTAATCAGCACATCCTATAAATACACTTTCATTCAAATACTATTGAAAAAATGTCCAATTATTTAAAGGTCTGGTCTTGACAAATGCATGTTGCGTGGATATGGGTCGTTTGCAACACTGGCACCGCAATCTGCATTGCATGTATACCTTCTCCACTGAGGTCATCTCACCTTCGATAGAAGCTTCTGGAAAGTTGAAAGGAAGAGTAATTTATAAAAGCACAGGGAGGAATAAATGAGATGAGGCGCTGGCATTAAGACTCGCCCAGAATAGCTGTGTAATGTCTTCATTTATATGCCAGGACTGTGCTGCAGGTTCCTGTCACAGGCTCACGCCTGTGAATTCCTCGCTGATTCTCTTTGGCACTTTACCATGGTAACAATGTGGTGGGATATAAATAAATGTGCAATTTAGACCGAAACACCATCTCAGGCATGTCATCATTTCTTTTAATCAGCTTTATTGTGTAATAAACCCAGAGGGAGGGGAAAATTGGGACAAAAACATGCCGAACCTGAAGTGCTTGCTGATTGGCTGATTGCTTCAATTTGTGTTAGCTCGTACCGGATGCCGTTTACGCTAAAAAAAAGGAGTATTTTTCTGACAGGCCCCGAGGACTGTTCATCCGTGGGCTTCCGGCCATGTGTCCTGCTGGGGTTTGCCAAAGGGAGAGGAATGTCGGAGGCACATCCGAAGCACAGATCCGGGGATCCCGAAGGAAGAGAGCTGATCAAATGGTGCGGGAGTTTCGGGAAAGGGGGCTGGCGGAAAAGGCCTTGGATGGTGGGGGTAGGGGGGGTCGGCTCCGGCAAGATCCGGGAGGGCAGACACGACATCAGACGAGCCGGTTAATGAGGAGAGCAGAGATCACTGCGGTCCAGGGGCTTCCTACTAACAGGTCTCGCTTCTCTGCCACCTGATGTCCTGTGGCGGACCTGATGTCCTGGGGCAGATCTGATGTCCTGGGGCAGACCTGATCTGCCATGGTGGATCCCATGTCCCACAGCAGACCCGATCTCCCCTGGCAGACCTGATGTTCCACAGCGGACCCGATCTCCCACGGCGGACCCAGGAGGCAGAGGAGAAGGAAGGGCAGAGCAAATCCATCCTTCCAGAGCTACCATGGCAAACAGCTCTGGACACTTTCCAACCAATCCTGCCCAGTAAAACGGTTACAGAGCAGTATAGGAAAATGATTTTATGTTAATTGTCATATAATGTTTGGGCAACACTTTCTATGAATGCCACATATATAAGTATCTCTTAACACATTCATAACACATTATAACGCATTCAAAAAGCATTATAAACATGCCTATAAATGTTTATAAAACGGCACAACACATTATAGCCATGTTTATTATGCATTAGGAATGCTCTATGAAGCTTTCATCTATAATGCACTTATAGATACCATTTTAAAGAAACCTTAATGTTTATACTGACCATTACAATGCATTATAAAGGCATCTATAGTCCATTATAGATGAGAGCTTCATTGGAACTTAAAAAGTCATCATAATCAACATATGACTGACAATAGAAGATGATGTAATGCCTTGTTAAGTCTCACACCAATCATTATGCATGATGAAGGTATCTGTAGTAAATTATAGATGAAAGCTTTAAGTAAATCATTACCAGTGTTTGGATGCAGTTCTGTTTTATTTATGTTTAGACACAGTAACATCATTAGCAAAGATCTAGATTAGGAGCATCGTGTATGAATTGTAAGTGATTAAAGTAAGCGTAGGTGCCCACTGTATGCCTGGATTTTTTTTCTTCCTATTTTTAAGAAGAGTTTGGTTAAGCTTCCAAAGCACCAGCCCAGGGCTGAAGACACTTTTCCATGGCAGGTACAGGTAGGGGGATTAGTATACTGCATAGGCTCTTTTTGTTAGCAATTCATCTTTTTTTTAGTTTACTGAATATACTGAAAATATACTTTTCCAAAATATACTGCAGGCGTTCATTTGGTGTTTCACGAGACTAAACAAACATCAATGGCTACACACAGCTGCCAACAGTCTCAGTTAAGACTGCGGTGAGCGGAAAATGAAGGGGAATTCAGATCCGCAACATCATATACAGATATACAAAGCCGCAAGAATGCAGTTTAGCTAGTTAATTGGCTCGGCGGCATGAAAAAGGGGGCTTCAAAATGAACGTGAGTCAGCAGGCGGAAATACCATCATCTGTAATGGTGCGCGTCTTGGGAAACTGGTGATGCACTAACCACACAGACGCAATGGAAACTGTCGCTTTAACGATATTCTGTGCGTCAGTTAGGCTTAGTGCTATTTACGAAACATTTCAAAAGGCTGAAGATCACTGGTGCTACAACCGTACAAATTTTGGAAGTTCTACCTTTAGAGCCATCCTTGACTCTCCATGAGGCAGGTTACTGAAATTAAATCCAGGCTCACCATTAGCATCCCTGACATTACTGTAAACTTAAGCACCATTAGAGTTTGTGAACTCTGAGTAGAAAATTAGTTCGGAAGTGAAGTGGAAAATAATTATGTGGGATATAATTAATCGAACCATGGGATTGCTTTTAAGATTCTGTTGTGTGTGGAGCCAAAAGAAATTTTTAAATACGTTGCTTTCTAAAAAAAAAAACGAACACGATTCAAGCAGTGCTTTAATTCTCAATTAAAATTCTAGAAAACTTACATTCTCAATTAAGTCAAAAATGTCAGTTGAGTGGTTCTCTTTGCATGCATACTCAATAGCCCTAAAAACCAAACATCAAACGATGCCCTTGCCTTTTCATCAAACTCTGCTAATGTCCTGTTCCATAGTCCACAACTTAGCTTGGAAAAAGCCATCTTTCTTTTAATTGGCCATCTGTTAATTTTTTGAACATCCTTGTTAGGCGCCTTTCAATAATCAATATCTGACAATTAATTTAGCTTGATGATTATGTTCTGAAAGTACAGATATCGTATTTATATTCAACGACTCCCCTATAACTTTAATCATATACATATGTACATGTAACGTTGTACCAGTTTTTGAAGCGTAATTTAATTAAATGTTGTAGCTATCATTTGAGTAGTGACATATATACTTATATTGTTAGAATAAGAAGAAATTAAACAATAACAATCATCACTAAAATCTGTATAAATATTTCACCATTATGGCTCCAGGATGAAACACTATCAAACATTTTACATGATCACAACATATTACACTTCAGATGAATTTACAGTAAATTAGTCTCTAGGCCAGTACTCTTCAAAAGCTATGTCATCACCTTTGGGGACAACAGCAAATCCATGGACAGTGGTTGGGATTCTCATCATCACAGTATTGATTTTCTCATCAAATTATTCTTGTATTGGGCAATAACATTAGTTAAAGAGAAAGAATTATTGCTGTGAACTTCATCCATCCATCCATTTTCCAAACCACTTATCCTACTGGGTCGCGGGGGGTCCGGAGCCTATCCCGGAAGCAATG